>JAZGTJ010002908.1:0-38941 GCA_036877575.1 Botia almorhae | reverse complement strand
CTCTCTCTATATATATATATATATATATATATATATATATATATCAGGATTGTTTTAGCCAATTAGACGCTATTGTAATGACTGTAACAACACCTTCAACCAATAGAGAGCAGTACGGAAAGTCACAGATTAGTTTTTGGTAATCACACTTAATTGCCATTTAGTGAAGAATTCTTGAGAATTGCTTCAGAGTTGCTCTCTGCGATCCCACAGTGTTTAGACCAGAGAAACACTCTGTAATTATTGTCCTCCAGAATGCCTGTTATTCATAATATACAATTTAGCCAAACCTAATTAGCTCTAAAGTTGTATTATCAAATCTTCAGGATTTAACCTTAAAATTGAACTTGGCTGATTATCAACCCGCTTTGTGTACTTTATAGAAATAAATGTTTGAATAATGTTCTTATAACGATTTTACTTCTGCATATTTGTATCCCCACATACGGACACTCGGACTGACAGAGGTCAAGGAGCAGAGTGCATTATGGGTGTTGTAGTTTTGAAGCACAATTTCTAGCACAATATTTAGATCATTTACCAATTTAATAAAGACATTTAATTTGAAGAGCATTGAATCAGGTCTTGTTGCTTCATGAGAAGAGTTTTGCCATTACGAATATCAGAATACAATCATATCAGAATAATATCAGAGAGAAGCAAGCAGCCACACCCTAGAAACGCCCTAACAACCACCTTAGCACGTGGCTGTGAACAAAATCTTTTTTATATATTTATTTTACATTTTTATAGTTGCGTATTTTGTTTTTTGTTCCTTTGTTACCCAGGCATTGGTCCATCGGTGCGCAGAAACTGGATTTAGGAGGCCATATGCATTTATCTTAGAAAATATATACAAGTGTATATATATGTGTGTGTGTGTGTGTGTGTGTGCAGTAAAGGTGAATAGCAGGTTGGACATATACAGAAAGCTCTGTGGTTTCCTCACATTGGCTCTGTTGCTCTTTGTATATCTGATTCAAGCTTTAACATTTATTTCAATGGGGAGGCTTTTCAGTTGAAGAAAGGCAGAGGAGAGCGAGGCATTTGACCTCACATTCAACCTCTTACACAAACACTCTGGAGAGCAGAAAGGGGAAACACATCTCCATGTGTTTGATAGTGTCAGGTTTGATAAGTTCAGTGTGGCACTGTTTATGATGCTTGTCTATGGAAACCTGCTTTCATTATTCCAGGATGTTATGGTTTGTTGGCAAGGTGTTTATGTGCTGTTGCTGTAAGGTGTTGTACGTGGTTTCCCAGCTAACAGGGAATGTTCTCAGAGCGTTGGCGAACGTTCTATAAAAGTCCTCTCAAAGTTAACAAAAAGTTTTGTCCTATAACGTTTGTAGAACATTTTTAACTTTACATATCATATATATTAAAACATGTATTATTACTAAGTAGTTAGTGGAATATTTTAACATGTTACAGAATTTAAACAAGTTTGAATAATGTTCTTAAATAACCAAACAATAACATTAATACGCCATTTAACCACTGGACATTTTAAGCATCCCTAGAATGTTTCAAAATAAAAAAATATGTTTTTGTTGCCTAATGGAAATGTTAGGGAAAATTGAAAATTGTTAGCTGGGTTCCGCCTGATGTTGTGAGGTTGCTATGGTGTTCTCTGTGGTTACTAAGGTGTTGTGAATTTTCAGTGTCCATGTCCTTCCATTGTTACTATAGAATTGTTCACCTGTTCTGTTATCCAGCAGGTGAAAATATGAGTAAATGATCAGTTTTATCACCTAGAAAAGTACTAGCATGTCTGCTTAACAAACAGCATGAGTTATGAGTTATTAGTGTTAAATATTTCAGAGGTTAGAGAGCAATTAGTAACAGTGAATTGAAGAATGGACATACTGTTCATATTCGATTGTAAACAATATTTGTTAAACTGCAATCTGACAAAATAAAAGGTATTTCAAACCATAAAGCTGGTTTAAAGATCCCAATATCATGAAAATAATAATCTTTATAAGAACAGTATTGAATTAACATACAATTTCTATTTTCAAAGAATTTCTGTTTGTGACGAATCCTAAATTACATTCATATATCAATTTATGAGTTTTGTGAGCTGTGTATTTTTTGTTGGTTGTTGCTGGGTGAAATATATTTTTAGTGTAAACACACTAGACAGTAGACGATGTACCAGAGATGAGTTTTGCTGATAGCTGTGTTGTGATTCAGAATGTGTGGGTGCTAATGGAGACGGGCTGCGTGACCTCTGCGGGTCAGCGCGGGTTCGACCCGATGCAGGAAATCTGAACAAATACACTCCAGAGCAAACCATGTTGTTTACATGTGCTAACATGCTCGTATACCCAGTGCTGCAAGGTCATCGTGTTTTTTTAACATTTTATTTGCAGCTCTGTGGTTACAGTTGTTTTACATGTTAAAATATAGTTATATAAATATAGTTTTATGTTTGATATCACAGTATACATAACTTATCATTTTAAAGTATTGTCATTTAAGATGGAAATGACAATTTTGTGTGGATATAAAATACAGCAAATAAGAAATATTGAACATATTAAAAAAGGTAAATATACATGTATATGTACGGTGTACTGTATGTACAGGAAACAAACTAACCATGACATTCAGCTAGAACAAACACAATCCGCTCTGCAATGCTGATGACATCCAGTATCTCATTAATGACAGTTTCAGTGAATTAAGTGGGACAGTAAATCCTGCTCATGATGGATTATAAGAACCATTAGGAGGGTTCTGGCCTCTCTCCAGTTTTCTTTACCTGGAAGACTGATAAAGAGATTAAATAAAGAGATTTAAAAGGACAGTTAACAGATTGTTTTCCAGAGATGTGAAAATGTTAATTTAAAGGGGCTGTAAAGGTGAACGGCGTGGGTTAAAACATGGTTTTTAGGTCATTTGTGAGCGCCGCTGTGTATTTTGTTACACAAAGAAATGTAACTTGTGGTATTATTCAGAGCAAGTTATGTGCTGAAGTTTAATACTTTGGGTCAGATCAACAGTGGTGAAGGTTACCTCAGCAAAAACTATAAATACAGTCCAGGAATCTTCACAAATATAAATACTGCTTTAGTAAGTCTTAGCACAGTTTATGTTTGTCCTAGAAAGGGAAACAAATGGTAACTCAACTAACAGGGAACTTTTAGAGAACGAGTCTTTTCTGAGAAAGTTCTCTCAATGTTCTTGCGGTAATGTTAGTAGAACGCTATATATCTATTTGTACATTTTAATTGTAGTTAATTTCATCTGTAAATTATGCTCATCATCTGTAAATTATGCTCACAGTACTTCATCTGTAAATATTATCCATAGCTTCTCCCTGTACATAATTTATACCTATTTCCTGCTGCTTATTGCACTTCTGGTTAGACCTAAACTGCATTTCGTTGCCTTGTACTTGTACATGTGTAATGACAATAAAGTTGAATCTAATCTAATCTAATAAATATCAAAAACAATATTCTTATGTAGCTAGTGGAATGTTTAAAAAGTTACAGATTTAAAAGAAAGGTCTGAATAGCATTCTTATAACCAATTAATGACGTTAATATAATGTATAAAAAATTGTCTATGTTACGGAAACATTCTTTTGTTGGGTGGGAAGCAGCTGCATTTAAAAGTCAGCTAATTAAAAATAACGGGGTATTTTGACTTTGAATTCAACTTAAGTTTTCTGTGCTTCAGTGACATTGTTTGGTAAAAAAACAGAAAAGACAGAAAAAGACTGTTTTCTACATAATGGAAGGATGGAGTTGCATAGTTCAATAGAAGCTGTAGTCTGTATGTCTGCGGCACAGACGTCTGTTAAGATCTCATTGATGATTTCCCCTGAGAGCATCACACATTTTCAAGTGCAAATACCCTGTTTGTTAGAAAGTAGAGCTGTTTACAAGAAGCATCCCATAATAAGATCAGAGCCAGACTGCCAGTCAAAAGTTTGGACACACTAGACTAAAGTTATGTCTGTCATGGTCTTTTAAAACGGTTTCATCGCTTAAATGCTAATCGAATCAGTTTTCTTGACTAAAATAATTAATAAATGTATAAATATTATTAAAATATCCCAGAATGGATCTCGTGAAGTCGGTTGAGGAAATGTTCATACCCAGCAAACACTTTTAGGTTGTAAGAACATTTTCCTAACATGTAACAAAAACATTTCCAACGTTTGAACGACCATTGTATTCCTGGTATTGCTAGGTTATAAAAACACTATTCAAACATTCCACTAACTACTTAATAATAATGTTTTTCATAGTGTTAAACACTTTTGGCTGGTAGTTTTTTTTATTTCATTCATTGCTTGCACAAGTTCATTACTTGCACAACAGCAGCTCATTTGATGAAAACAGTAACATGCAGACCCCAAGTTACCTTGATCTGGACCCGTTGTAGCTATTGGTGTTTGAAGCTGTGTGTGTGTGTGTGTGTGTGTGTGTGTGTGTGCTGGCCAGTAATTGAGTGTCAAGCTTGTCAGACCCTGTGTTGTGACATTATGTCTGTACGTTCCTGGCTCTCAACGTGCCCCTGTTGACCCCTGACATTTAAGCTGGTCTTGAGACGAGGTAAAATGCAGACTCTGTCAGCTGCGGCGCCTTTCATCGGTGAAGTACCGAGCGGGCGGGCAGCCCAAGGGTGTAAACCTAACACCATATGACACTGCACGCTGATCTTCAGGAGCTGGCCTGGGAGTGAAGGGGACCGCCGGAGATCAGGAGACGAACGCCTGGCACAGCGGCTGTGATATTTTGCTGTTAGTCTGTTGCCGTATGTCAGGGTTCATCAAAAAAATAATCGCCCAGGCTGCCTGAAGCAGTTACACTGAGGTGTCAAAGCTATCTGATGGGTAGGGTAATAAAAGATAAGGTGCGGCCCCTAACCTTTATGTGTCACACAGGCAGCTCGGATGGCAGTAGATAGCCGGTGTGGCGAGGACATTGGGGGTGACTTTTCCATCTGTCCTACCTATCTTTTGTGAAGGGTCTTTTGACTTCACACTAACTGACACTGGCCCAGCCTCACTGGGACTGTCTCTCTGCTTTGGTTTTCATTTGAAAATCTGGCCAGCCGTGTCCTTCCCGCACAGATAGAGCCTATGAAAGTGCATCGATGTAAAGTCAAACCGGGGACCAGTTAGACATGCAGAGGTTTAGTCAACGTGTTTTGCCGGCACAAGAAAACTGTGTTTTGGATTTCTTGCTTTCTGTTATTATTTTCATGACTGTTAAGCACATTTTTACCATTCTAAGCCTGCTGAGGTACATTTATTGCATTAAAATAAATTGAATTACTTTTATGCTGATTTGAATGAAAAATCAATATTACAGTACTGCAGTACAATATTAAGGATTCGATTTTTTAATTTACAGTAATGAGAGTGTAACTTTGCTTCATGTACGGTAATTAGAATTTGATGGATTTTGGGGTGAAATGTGACTCTTGTTGTCATTTATTCTGACAGTAACATAAATAATCAGTTTCAGTCTTAACAGCTTCATTCTGTTACGGATCCTCCAATGAAATGCTACACATCTTATTTATTTTATATATATATATATATATACTTATTTTATATTCATATAATATATAAGTGTAAATGACTGGAAATATCTATTATCCTTCAGGTAAATGCTTTAATGTGTGGAGGAAAATAAGAGGTTCAGTATAAGAGATACAGTAGAGATTGTGAGAGATAGTATAATAAAGATATATATATATATATATATATGTATATATAATTTAAATATATATAATTTTATTATTTTCATGGCAGTTACACAATGTCAGCAACATTGCGAATATCACAGTGATTTTAATGTGCTTTATATTTGCCCGTAAAGTGTCTTAAAGACCTTGTAAAATACTTTCATGTCCACACATTGTGTGAAGATGCAGGCGTATTCGATCGTTAAAACTGAATTTAATACGCCTGTTTTAAACTGACGGAGAATTGTGAAATTCGATATGTTTCCATAAATCAGTTGTTTTAAACAGTCAGAGTCAATGATTTTGTTTCAGTAAAAATATATATGTAGGAAAATGTTAGATATGATGATGTATTCATATTGATGCACATATATATATATATATACGATATATAAGAGAGGTGTTTAGTGTATTCTTATATATATATATATATATATATATATATAACACCACTCGTACTCCAATCACTGTAAGTGCCGAGTGTTTTCACTGTGTGGAATATTAATTTGTTTATATCTGTCATTCCCAGAACTCACTCACTATTAAATCTTACGTAGAACATCAAAATGGCACCTTTGTGATTGTACATTAACCAATGAAACAGCACAGAGATGAAGACCCAGCTAAAAGGGTAAAACTCTTTCAAAGGTATCACAAACGTTCTTGCAGTATAGTCAGTAAAACCCTTTTTTAACATCATATATCATAACTCAAAAATTTTATTCTTAAGTTTGTAGTGGAACGTTTTGCAGAGTAAAAATGTAGGAGTAACATTCTTACAGCCAAGCGATAACAAAAATACAGCATCTAAAAAAACTGGATGTGTCGAACATTCCTAGAGTGTTTAATTACATTTTTAACATTTTTGTGACTCAATAGAAACATTTTTACAACCTAAAACTGTTCGCTGAGAACCCTCTGTTACCTTCAGCCAAATCTTTCCCATTAATCTTTGGTTTTGGTTTCTGCAACAACACCTCGCAAAAGCCCTCGATCTGTTTAAATTTCATGAGCCCAAATATTGGCACAAGGCGCTTATTAAAACCAGTGCAGTATAATCTTTATGAACGGTGAGCCCCGCGGGAGACATCGGCCAGTGCCACATTTGTGCCCTTGAAAGTTACTCAGAAAGTCACTGTATCTAAACGCGCATCTGAAGACCATAAACTGTGTCAGCAGAGCGTCATCCACACCGGCCGAGCATGGCAAATACTGCGACAGCGCGCTGGCCTTTATTACCTCACAAACATGTGCACTGTGTGTGTGTGTGTGTGGGGGGGGGGCAAGTTAGCAGCAGTTGGACGACATCCAAGCTAACAATTTTAGGTTGTAGGGATGTTTCCCCAATGTTCCTAACATTGTAAGACCGTTTCCTGTCAGCTGGGATGCCAGCAGAGTCAGGGTTGATTGTTTTGGAGGCTGTGGGCTGAGGGGGGATGAACTGTCACAAGCTCATTGGCTCGTGTCCTCAGATGGAGTTCAATTAGTGAGAATTGTTGTGGGAACGCTGGACAGACATCAGTGGATACAATACAGGCACATGCTGCAGTAATACAGCGTAACATGATGAATGTAAAGATGATATATATATATAATCAAAGTGTCAGTTGAGTCAAAATCATACAGTATGCACACTGAGTTTATAAAAGTTATAAAAATCATAAAACTATGAAGAGATTAAAATGTTTTATGATTTTAGAGCGCTGTTGTCTCACTGTTTGTAACGACTGACTCTGTGTGTCTGTTTTTATTTATGAGGATTTTTAGGAAAAACGAGCTATGACAGTAACCTCTGACCAATAACAATAATTTTCCTGGGAGGACTGGAATATAAGAATTTAATCGTTTAATCGAAAGGTTTATTTTGAGCTGTGCTGGTGATGTGTTGAAGATGTGCGCACATATTTCTGAATAAACACACATGATTTAGTACAGTGATGTACAGTGGAGCAGTTAAAGTTTAGAAATGCTCCTGTGTGGGTTGTTTCTGTTGCTCCGGGCGGAAGCAAAGGTGGTTTACATGAGTTCACGCCAGGTTTAGTCTAGATGTAGTTTATGAAACATGTATTGTGTTGTGTTGTCATGTCAGTTTTACCTCAGATAAACTCTCACATGTGATTTAACTCGTACGCATACATTATAATCTCAAACACATGAACCCTGAACCCAGTCAGAACCTAAATCGGTTTCTAACAGTGTCTGTATGTGTGTGTGACTTGTTCTTCCGTGGAACACAAAAGAAGATATTTTGAGAAATGTGTCAGTGGTTTTGTGTCCATACAATGGAAGCCACTGTTGTTCAGTTACCAATGTACTTATATCTGTACGTATATCTGTTTCTCACATGCAAAAAAAGTCATACAGGTTTGGCATGAGTAAACAGTGAGTAAATGATGGAGAAATTTTGATTTTTTGGGTGAACTTTCCCCTTATACAAACAAAAATTGTACAACAAGCAAAAATGAATACACATTCAGTGTGGAAAATGAACTACTGCCTGTGCATTTCGAATCTAGGGCCCTTTCTAGGTGACAGATGGTGTGTTGACTTTTGCTGTGTCAGTTTAGCTGGCAGGGCCAGAGGGGCTAATGATTCTGGCTGAACACAGCTAATGCCCCAGTGAAAGGGCATGTGAATGCTGGCATGAGTTTTAGCTTCATTTGGATCTTCAGAGTGCTCTGTTTGGACCAGCAGAACAATGTGCTAATCTGGGCTCTGTGTTACTGCATTGCTAGTGGATTGTACGGCGGTACTCTATCCTTGCGTGAATGCAGTTTCTTTTGCCACAGCTAACAGGGAGCATTCTCAGAACGTTGACTTGCATTCTCTAAAAGTTCTCTTAACGTTAGCAAAAACGTTTTGGCATATTTTTACGACATATTCCAGATCTTATATTCGTGCTAAATCCAAAAAAATAAACGCATAAATTAAATAAATTATAGCATAGCTTTAATAATTTAACAATTAAAGATTTTATGTTTTATTTTGATACTTTGGTAAACGTTGAGATCTCTACTAAGGATCATAGATCCGTTTTGAGTGATCAAATAATGATAAAGATTGTAACCCCATCTAATTATTAAAGCTGCAGTCTGTAACGTTCGGCTCACTACCGCCATCTCTGTTTGAAACATGAAATCGCAGGTTACTTTACATACTTTTCATTATGTCTGTTGAAGTCAACTGAAGCCAAACTGACATTCGGGGTAAGCAAACGAGACCACGTTGAACACCGATCTGTCGTGTGCTTGCTCAATAACTGATCTGTGTTCATTTTATCCCCAAAAAGTTATGGATTGAAGCTTTAAGAAATAGCACCGATAACAGAAATATTTGCGGAAGTATCTAATTTAAAGTCTGTAGAATGTTTGTAACTTCAGCAGGTGCATAAAAAAAGGAGACTATTCTCAAAGACTCTCTTCAAGAGTCAACGCTGAGAACTTCTCCAGGTGCTGTAGTGAGGAGCAGAGCGTGTCAGAACACTTATAATTCCCGCTTAACTTCTTCCTGCTTAATACCTTCTGGTGTCACTTCATGTAGCTTCTCATCCCTTCTCTGACATTTGAGAAGAACGCAGGAACATAAGGATGTGTCACGTCCTCACAGATCTGATTCTATCATCTCCAAGCCTACACTCGCAAGCTGCTCTTCTCAAAGTTTCACTCCTTCACCAGCATGCGTGTGTTGGGGTTGATTTTGGAGCGTTGTGCCAGGTTGGATAGGGCGCACTGTCATAATAACTGAGGATTAGATCCATCTGCTGGCTGGGATGTCCTTTTTGTGATGCCAAAAGTGTCACATTAGAAAAGCTTTAAGCTCATCGCATCGCTTGGGTTGTATTGTATCTCCTAACACCCTTCAAGGGTAATTCCGCGCCGTTTCCTAAAACCGTTGGTCGCATTTTTGCATTCCCACAGGGGTGTGTGGATTTGCTGGTGGAGATTTCCCATGGGCTGGTTTACCCTGGCTATGCGGTTCAACTCAGAATGAGAAATCAGATGTGCCAGGCTTTAAATGGAACACAATGTAACCAACAGGATTTCTGAGCGGTTGCTCAAAGCTATTTTATCTTCTCTCTGTTCGTGCAGCACAGTGTATTATTTTCAGTTATTTTTTGTTTTGGACACGGGACTCTCCGTTTCAGATTTATGCCGAAGGAGATGCCGGCGTCTTCTCAGGAAAGATTAGGAGGCGCTTTGCTTGTGTATTTCTTCACATCGACAGTGTGCTGGTATAATAATATCACAGTGCACGTATGATTCGAAACTCTTGTAAAGAAATATCTCCGAACCTTGACTAAACCAGCCCAGCTAACAATTTTAGGTTGTATGAACATTTCCATAATGTTTGCATTAGGTAACAAAAATGTTTTAAAATGTTATTTGGAATGTCCGAGGAACGTTCAAAAAACATTCAAAAAGCCAGTTTTTTTGGACATTAAATTAACATTATTGAAACATTTTTTAATTCTGTAACGTTTCTAAATTTCCACCAACAACTACAGAATCACTGATTTATTTTTGATATATCTGATATATATCGTTTAAAAAATTTACTACCACGAGCATTTTTTGCTAACTTTGAGGGAACATTTCGAGAATGTTGGCCAATGCTCTGAGAATGTTTCTTGTAAGCTGGGAGTTTGTTAAATTGAATCAGGATTCTCTACATGTGCCATACAAGAGATGTGACAGTTTAGGAGTGTGTTTGATTATTATTGATTATTTCAGTTCATTTACCTGTAAAGCTGCTACGCAACACGTTAAAATCAAAAATAAACCGTGATGCTGATTTGTGACATCACTACTCACGGAAATAAAAAAATCATTACTGAATCTTTACATTTTGCGTCAGATTTCTAATAAAGATACAAACAGATGGATATCTCTCCCTGTAGTTCTTTTCAGGTAATTTTATAGATGTATATCGTTAGCAGTGGAATCAGTGATTAGCAACACTCTGAATCTGTGAATCTCTCTGAATCTGTTGAGACTGATTGGGGATCTGTAGGTAACCTGCTCATTAAATATTCATGTTTTCTTATGTTAATGCTGCGCTTGTGAAACAAGGACTGTTTGCCATCAGTCCACGAGTGGAAAGGCAGCTCAAGAGATTTAAAAAACAGGCTTGGCAGGTAAGGAAACTGAAAAAGGAGTGTTTTATTGGAAATCTCGGCTATCTCTGAATGCCTCGGAAGCAGAGCTTTACAAATGAGTCACAGTGTCAGCGTGTCCTCAGGAAATATGAGACACACACATCTCGGCTTGCTGATCAAACTCAGTGCATGTTACATTCTTCATGGCTTAGATAAATTCTCCAGCTTTTCCAATTGATTCCTGACAGGGATTTCAGGCAAGCGGCTTTGCTCTTGTGAAAAATACATTGTTTTACATATGATTTTGAGCTTTGAAATGTCGAACCATGGAAAACACCTAGTTTAGGGTTGTGCTGTACAGCTACATATATGTTTGAAGTATGTTAAAGATTTACGTTTGCTCTTTGTCACTGAAATACATTTCATCAGCATGACAGTTCAGTCAAAGATGAGATAACTCAAAGTTATCAAACACATTCTTGCGGTAATCAAATCGCATTGTAATGTTATACATCGTAAATCAAACATGTTATTCTTAAGTTGTGGAACGTTTTGAGAACATGATTGAATTAAAAAATGTTTAAATAATGTTCTTATAACCAAGCAAAAATGCTAATACAACGTCTGAAAACCTGGACATTTTGAACATTCCTAGAACGTTCAAAATAACCTTTTCAAGGATTTGTTAGCTGGCTCAGCGCTCTCCATTTGATGTCGGAGTGTAAAAAGCACCGGAGCAGTTTTGTTTGATCATCTCGTTTATACACTCGCAACAGGCAGCGAAGTCTTCAGCTCCGGTCGCTCTCGTAGCAGGAGAGGAGAGGATGTGGGTGCTGTCTGGATTTGACGGGACATCACAGCAACAGGAAGATGAAGAGAGGAAGAGTTTATCCTGGAATCTGGAGGAGTGAAGCAGCTTTGGAGTCGTAACTGATCCTCTGCGCTTGTATTTTCAATTACGAGGGTGACGTGCAGTTGTGTAAAGCAGGAGTTTTTGAAGGGTAAATAAGTGGAGCTTGACAGAAAACGTGTGTTTAAAATGTTAGGAAACTTCGCGGAAAACTAACTTCTGTGTGTCGTCTCTACAGCTGTCTAGACTGAACAGACACTGGATCTAAAAACATTAGCATTGTTGCTCCATACTCACGGCTAATATAGCTTGAGTCCAGGATGGAATACTAGTGTAGAGCTTAGTACACAGTGTAGACTTTGTATGGAACTACTTTAAAGTGATGTACACTATGCAGCGAACAGTCAGTTCCAGGCCTAAATATACAGTGCTAATACATAGTATAAATGTTACCGTTTGTGTGAGCGTTTATAGTTCAAATTCAGTTCAAGTTTTTTCGTCTGTAGCAGTTTTTACATAGATAGAATTTTTTAAAGGTGAAATCCATCATGTTTTGGGTTAAAATAAACAAACGTCAGTTCTTATGCAAGTACATAACAGATCAGTGCTCAAACCTGTCTCCTTACCCCGAACAATAACTATATTATAATGAATTATAATTCGAGCCGTCGGGTCTGATTTCCTCGGAAATGCCAGTTTGACATTATTTCACTGCAAAGTATGTAAAGGAAAGTGTGTGCAGTAGCCCCGCAAGTTCATGTTTCAAACTGAGATGGCGCTAGAGAGGCGAAAGTTATGGATTGTAGCTCTAGGGAAGAACTTTAAGTATGTTAAAATACCTTTCATCTTCTTGATTAAATTTCTTATGAGTTGAGACTGATGAGTAAAATACTCAAGAGTAAAATATTCATTTCATCTCCTTGCTTTACGAGAGGGAAATGTTTTCTAAGACAGTTTATACTTGTTTTGAGACCATGAGACATTTCGTCATTTAGCTGGACAGGTGACAGGTACACCATTCTAGCTTACAGGTTGCCAGTCTGTGTGTTAGTCTACTATATATAACATGTTGATCCTGCATTTTATTTAGTTTAGGACTGTATTTGTTAGAAGTAGCAAAGTAGACTGACCATACTGTGTCTAAAATGTTAGTTGTTTGATATGAACTTTGTTTATAGAAATGTTGTGTTCAAGCTATTCAACATTGTGCAGTGTTGCTCTTTTAATTTCAGCACTCTTGCACTGTAAAACAATTTTTAAGTTTAATCGAATTAGTTGTACTTACAATTTTACATTTTGACTGCCGTTGAGTCGTTGCAACTTATGTTAAAGTTAAAAGTGTTTCATTAAAATTCAGCTTAATTTGATTAGATAAAGTGAAAACATGACATCATTGACGACATCATTTTTAACAGTGTGTCCATGCGATTTTTCTTTCTATATGCGATTTCAGATTACGCCTCTAAATACAATAATGTAAACCGATTGGTTGCCTTACATGTGAGTCAGACGGTCACTTCCTGTCTTAGCCTGAAGTCACATGTTTCATGCTATAGTTCTAGAATGATAAGGGCCATACACGTGTCATGTTTGATCACGGCTATCAACACAACATGTCCCTTAAAATCCCAGTGAAAGATCAACCCCCCCCCACGGCCCTGTGCAGCCCACTCGTTTTCAATTGACCGTGTGCCTCCTTTCAATGCAACCTTGACCTTTAAAATAGCCGGCAGTCGTGATGGACAGAAGGTGGCTGGTGCACAAGCTCCAGAGTCGAGTATAAAGATACAGAATGACATGCAATTATCCCAGCCCTTGGAAGTGTGTCTGCAGCTGCTCTGAAGTGTAGCAGATGCAAAATTGTTGACACTCAAGGTCCATCTAAACGGGGGGAATAAAAAACATCAGAGATTTCTGCAATACGACCAACAGAGAGGTGCTGGTGTTTATGTGTGGGCCTAGCTTACAATTTTAGGTTGTGAGAACCTTTTTATTCAGTAACAAAAACGTTTACAATGTTATTTCGAAAAATCCAGGAATGTTAAAATGCGACAGTTTTGAAAACATTGAATAAATGTTATTCTTGGTTACAGAAATGTAAAAAAAAATGTAATTCCGTAATTCTAAAATGTTTCACTAACTACTTAAGAATTACGTTTTAGATATATTTGATATATAACACTAAAAATAGTTCTTCTATTGCTATTGCAAAAACGTTTTTGTAAAACTTTCAGAGAACTTGTAGGGAATATTAGCCAATGTTCTAAGAATGTTACCTGTTAGCTTTGTGTGTGTGTGTGTTGTTCTTTGTACCACAGTTTTTAACGCAGTAGCCCTGCAATTTGGAGTTCCAACATCAACGATGAAAACGTTTGTGTTTGTAAGGCCTTGAGTGTGTGCAACACCTTTCTCAGATGTTTTAAAAGGCATCTATGACCTGTTCTTCAGCTTGAAAGCCACTTAAAGTGTGGCACTAGCTGTTAGCATTTACGCTAAGAGGTGGTTACAAACAGCGGTCAGAAATCAGCCATCAGTTCCCAACAGGGGTTGTGTCCTAATGTAGATTATAACTGCATAGTGGAGGATCCCACGAGAATATATTTTAGGTCAACGCGTCCTTCTGTTCCCTTCAACAGAAGGACGCGTTGGAAGACAACCTACAGAGCTCCACACTCATCAGTACACAGTGAGAACTAACTTCCTCCTGTTTTTCCTACAGGTCAATATATCACCGGGCTGCAGCAAAGCACTGACTAAAATGTTGTACTGTCCGTACTGTGGAGGCATGCCAGGTCTCAAACCCTGCGCCAACTACTGCCAGAACGTCCTGCGAGGTTGTCTGGCCAACCAAGCAGATCTGGATCCAGAGTGGAACCTCTTCATTGGTAAGATGGGGTTTTCATTTGTGGCTCTGCTTCAAATCGAACCCATATTTAGATTTTGATTAGTGCAAGAAGGATTTTTGAGCTAGTAAAAGATTTGCTAATCTAACTACTGTGTTAAACAGATATTTGAGCCTCTATATTTTTGAATTTGAAGTCAACAAAATCAAGGTACACTTTATTGTGCTTCATATTAGTTTAGTCAAATGAAAAAGGTCTTTACTCTGTCATCAATTTGTAAAAAGTTGTTATGCCCGAAGCAGCGTTTTTCAGCATGATGTCATCTAGGCCATGCAGGCTATTGGATAAAATTCGCATTCAGTTCTGGCCTCATTCTGGTATGGAATGCCCACTTTTCAAATTCCAGTCAATTCTAAAGTATAGGGATAAAAGTCCTATCCTATATGTCCTATATATATCTTAGTGAATGTGCTGTTTTACTCATAAACATGATACAAAAGTTGAATGGGCTTGGAAGCCATTTCATGTTAGCATGGAAGTGCAAAAGTAAGTGGATTTCCTCCGCTATGCTGCAGTTATGTTCCTGCGGTTGAAAACTGTTTAATATAATTTTGCTGATGGAACGTAAATGCATTTTGAGTGGCGGTTCAGCTTGATTCATGCGACCTATGGGCACCGGCTTTAGCAGCTTAATTCCGCCCACCCACAGAGAGGCTGCTGAACTGATACTATGAAAGTCGATAATACTTTCCTTCCTGTTTGCTCCAAGGCTTTGCAACACACGGATTGTGTTGTAGAAGAGCTGGCAGTGAAAATATACATGTTATATAATGTGGAAAGTGAAAACTCGCATTCGTCAGTCACTTGCGAAATGATACGTTTAAAAATGCATCAATGTGTCTTTTGTTTTAAGGCTAAAGCAGGATGTGCTTAATTTCTGTCCTCTGGTGACATCACTCAACATTAGCCAGACCTCATTTCCCAGCTAGCAGTTTTAGATTTTAAGAACGTTTCTCTGACGTTTTCATTAACTAACGAAATCGTTAATGTCATTTCGAGTGTTCTAGGAATGTTTTGTTCTGTAATGTTTTCAAAATGTTTCACATTCATAACAACTTGTTTGCTAATGATATATAACGTTAAATAAGTTCTACTAACGTTACTGCAGAAACGTTTTTGGATAACGTTCTCTGAAAAGGTTCCCTCAAAGTTCTGAGGCAATGTTCTGAGAACGCACCCTGTTAGCTGGGTTTCTGTTATAGATTTTAAATCAGCATAATTCCCCCCGTAGAGAGCTATCGACTGGGCTAATGGCGTCACAGTTCGATTAGCAAAGGAGGATGATTCATTTTGTTTTGAATATTTATAGAAAGGTCATTTTTTGTTTGAAATATCGGGACTTGGTGAGATCAGCTTGGATGGTCCGGCAGTAGGGACTGACCTTTGCACCGCGTGGCACTCATGGCATTTACCCACAGTCTCTCTTGATTTGCCCTTCTCACCTACATTGATTGGCAGGTTTGTGAAGACATTCAGAGCGTCTTGGCCGGCTCGGACCCCATGCAGTTCATCGATCGTAGAGATTGTGTGGTTTACCGAACATTCACACAAACAGCCCTCGCTGCATCCTGAAAACTGAACCGCTCCGATACATTTTAACTAGCGCTCGACCGATGTGGATTTGAGGCCGATTAAGGCAGATACTCATAACTGTAGGGCAAATGTTTCGTTTATCTCAGGTGTTTCTCCAAAAACACCTGAGGAGAATCAAAACAGACATAAATGAGATATTGTTGTCATATAGTAAGAGAATAACAGAGTTGTGAAATAAATGTGTAGGATTGTGTTGCTCTGATAATTTTGTTTTGTAGGAATTAGATGAGCTTATATTTAATCTTTGACTTTTACTTTGAGATTACTCTGAGATTTTTTGTCAATCAGTCATTTACATATGCTGGTTACATTTAAAGATTCAAGCACCTTGAAGCTTTGGAGTTAAATTTTGGTGTTAAAATGACTGTTTTGTAAGCCAACACAAACTCTTAATTTGTTTGCCTACCTGAAGCAAGAATTTCACAGCCACGTTTATTAATCCTTTGGGAAAAAATATTTTGCTGTTTATTTTTGTTTAGCAGTTGAGCTTCAGAAAGTTTCCTACAAGCGTATGATTCCATGTATGCCACAGAACAAATGTAATCGCGGTGAAAAGTTATTAATCTGTGTTATTAATTTACTGGTGAAGCCGTGGGGGTTTGCTCAATTCACAGAACCACGGGGGACGTCCCCCTCCCATTGGCCTGGAGCTCTTTAGAAACTGTGGCATCAAATGAGAACAGATCTTGGAGGGGAGAACAAGCCCAATAAATGAGCTGCTGTCTCATAGTCAAGTTAAGGTTTCAGAGGAAATGAGATGTACCGAGAAACATTAGGCCATTGGTTTATCGTTATCCTGATAAATATGTCACCTCTGATCTGGGGTCAGGTGCTGTAGGAAGTATCGTTTCAGCTGCATGCTGTGAGCATTAATCTCTCTTGAGTTCCGATCTGAAATCTGTGATGTCTGAACTGCTTTGTGTGTGTATAAGGACACACAGTTTTCTTGTTGACTAGCTACTTTAGTATCAGACGCATGTTGTAGCCTCGACACTCAATCATACACACTATATAGAGGACAAAGGTTGTGGGTTCGATTTCCAGTGAACACGTATTGATTAAATGTATAGCTTAAATGTACTGTATGTCACTTTGGATGACAGTGTCTGTCTGCTGCATACATTTAATATTTCTTATATTGTAATGAGTTCGGAGTTAATTTACTGCTAGCAAACTCCAGATTCCGGGTGGTCCAGAGGTACTGTAATTTAAGAACACACACAGATGAATTTATTCACGTTAATCATGTGAGTTTGTGAGGGTGCTGTGTAGTGTAACGTGTTTTAACAAGAAAAGGCTGGACTTGCTCCTCGTCATCAGAGCTGGAGTTGTTGGTGTGTAAATCCTGAGCAGAAATTAATTCCCTGTACACAACGCTGCAGATTTTCCAGTAATACGCTGAGTTATATTACAGCCCAGCAGTGTCCTGAAATCCACACATACTGCCTTGTAGTCAGAACGTAAATGTAGATGAGTGTATAATTATAGCTGTTCGCTAAAGCATGCATCTCTCTTACCATCACTCATACTTACAGTTCAGGATGTGACCAAACGCAAACTATAGCACTGTGACACATAACCAGTCGCTTGCTGTTTGTGCTTCATCCATGAATGATTGCTCAGTTCATGTGGTTTGTTGGCGAGAGGTGTGATATTATTTCTCTAAGCAATCAGATGACAGAACAGGTAAAAACGAATCACTCAGGCTCAAACTGAAACCAGAATATTAGTTAGACCTTCTTCTTATTTTAAATCATTTTTAAATTGTCTTGAGGCCGCCTAGGAAGTTTGTTGATGACCCCTAATGGGCCCTGCCCCCCCGATAAAGAATTAGAGCTACTAGAGGTTGGTTTGGTCACTGCACAAACCACTGCATATACCACCGTATTGATAGGAACACCCTAGCAACTACATAGCAACCTGTTAGGAACCCTCCAGAACATCCATGTAACTATATATCAATGTGTTAGCAACCATCCCGAATGCCCTAGTAACGACATAGTGACGTGCGAGGAACTGTCCAGAACACCCTAGCAACACATAGCAACCTGTTAGGAACCATCCAGAACATCCTTGTAACTTTATATCAATGTGTTAGTAACCATCCCGAATGCCCTAGTAACCATATAGTGACGTGCGAGGAACTGTCCAGAACACCCTAGCAACACATAGCAACCTGTTAGGAACCATCCAGAACATTCTTGTAACTATATATCAATGTGTTAGCAACCATCCCGAATGCCCTAGTAACCACATAGTGACGTGCGAGGGACTGTCCTGAACACCCTAGCAACACATAGCATCGCTATGACAACAGCCCACAAGACTCAAGCATTGAGGCGGTGAGTTTTGCACATTCTACTCCACGTCTTATTATGAAGACTGACATACCAGGAAGATAATCACTGCGAGACAAAGTGAGTATTTTTACTCACTTTGTCTTACAGTCGGTTAAACAGGTTTGATTTAATTCAGCACTCCCCAGGCTAGTATGAAAATTCAAGAAAAGTTATTTAAAACACACCTCACACACACACTGTGCAGCGCTTACACGTGCAAGATTAACAGGGAAGTGCTACAGCGAAAACAAACCAAAATTAAAGAGAAATATATGATACATTTTCAGCTAAATTTTCAGCTCTTTTCGCTGGAGTAAAGTAGCTGTGCCAGTAGTATGTCTGATGATTATGTGTGTTCATTTATTAAATGGATATTAGAAGATGGGATGAAACTACTAAAGGGATACAGATGGTCACATCATATTGTTACAAACCTGTATTTTTATTATTATTATTTTTTTCAAGAAACACAAAAAGCGGAATGTGAAGGATTGACAGCTCCAGTCTCCATTCGCTTTCATTGCTTCTCGTCCATACAATGAAAGTGTATAGGGACTGGAGGTGCCATACGCTAAGAATGGACCTTTTTTATCCCAAAAAGTGATACATGTTTGGAACAACTTGAGAGTAAATAAACTCTCTTTTCATTTTTGTGGGGTAAACTGTTTAGTTTAATCTTAAAGTACAGAAACTCGATTCTAATCTGTTCTTAACGTCAAGGAAAGGTCTGACTGGTATATCGTGAAATAAACAGCGGGCTCAGCGTAAGCCACACTGATTAAACGCATCTGCAGATTCTCTTCTCTGTATTGATTCTCAAGGCGAAGTTCAGGAACATTTTGACCTGAATGTGATATGCACAAATGCCTCCGTTGCACCTTACACTGATAAAGAGCGCCGTGTATATAGAAGTATGAAGACATAAACACATAAATCCCTGATTCACTGCCCGATTTATACCACACAACTGAAAGAGTACCATGGAGTAAAAAAACGAGCATTTAATTGTTTTTATGTGATTAAAAGGTACAGAGCTAACATTTGTACGTCGCACGAACGTTCCCTAACATTTTCATTAAGCAACAAACGTTAAAAAACTTTGTTTTTAAAGTTCTAGGAATTGTTTCAAACATGCAGTTTTTATATCTATGTTTATTTATATATATTATATGTTATATTAACGTTATATAATTGCTTATAAGAACTAATTAAATGTGTCTAAACGTTGCACCAACAACTTAAGAATTCATGTTTGATATATATGAAGTATAACATTAAAAAATGGTTTACGAATGTTACTACAAGAAAACTTTTCGAAACTCCTTTTTAAAAACTAAGAGAACGTTTAGAGAATGTTAGCTAGCGTTCTAAGAATGTTTCTAGTTTGCTGGGTAACGCAGGTTTAGATAAAACGGTTTTAGAATTGTTCTATGTAAACTGATTAGATAGTTAAGAAGAATCTTTCCTTCACTGTTTGTAAAGGGGTGCGGTGAGGTTTATGGACTTCTGATACAGTACAACAATGATGACGGTATTCGTTTACTTGATACTGATTTTTAACATATGAAGAAATAGTAAGTGATGTTTTAAACTAAGACTAAAGTGACACCAGGATGTTCTGAGTAGGTGTTTACGCTTGCCAGGGGATTCTGGGTAGTCGCCCACACTAATAACTGTGTCTAATTGGCTAATTAAAAAAAGTGGTAATTTATCCAGCGTTTGTTCCACTGGAATCGGCCGGCAGCCTTCAAGAAAGAGCACACATTTTCTTCAAAATAATTTGGGTGAATTCTGAGTAAATATTCAGTGTTCATTGCAATTCAGCAAGCTTGTGTTTTTTATGAAAATTTGTTATGAAATTTTATATATGTACTGAATGTATATGTTTGTAGGCTCAGAGTTGAGCTCATTGGACTTTCAGCCTCAGAACAGCGCCTGTGAGAGCTGCTAACACAAATGTTTTATAACTTCAGGCTTCTCGGATCAGAGCCTACACGCAACAGAACCTGCAGCTTTAGTGTGGGAAGGCTTCATTAGCTTGTAACTGTCATTAAGACATGATTAGGGATTTGTTTAATGTTTGAATGATGGGGGCTCGGCTGTGTAGAGACAGAAGACAGCTGCATAATTTAGCGCTTTGCTTTCCCTCCTGACTGCACGATGTCCACCGGAAGCCATGTAGCGCTGTGAAGTGTCCTCAATGTGGCACACCGAAACCAACGCGCACACACACACACACACACATTTGCTTATCTAAATGGGCTTCTGTTGTTTAACAGCTAACCCACATGCGAACCCTAACAGCAAACTTTCTGTGAGTAGCTTCCTGTTGAATGTTTCATATTGAAATCTTTGAGATACTTTGGTTTCTTGGTACATTTGAGCACAGTTTGAGACATTGTTGAGATCTCCTCCTAAACTCCAGAGGAGACTTTCTCAAACAACGAATCTCAGTTTGTTCCCAATTTAATCGCTAATTGCTGTGTAAGAGAAACGTTTGAGATATCAATGACATCTCATGTATAATATTACTGTTTCCTTCTTTTATTTGTTTTATTTATTTATTGGATATCGTTTTGGCCTCTGAAATTTGTTCTGATTGTTTTCTAAAATACAATCAGAACAAATTTCAGCGTTTGTAAAAACATGTGTAAAGTGTTCCAGATTGCCAGATGTATGATTGACACACATTTAATTTACCAGATTTATAATGATCTCAACTCTCTGGTTTACGATTGACGATACAGTCTCTCTTGGCAAACAAATAAAGTGCAAGAGAGACGGTTGAAGATTTTACAGTGTTCAGATCAAACCACAGAGAACAGACTGGAAGACAACAGGCCAATAATTAAATATGAATGTGACTTCAGAGACTTCACTTGGAACAGTGATGGTGCTTCTGGCCAGACCTGAAGTATCTTCTGCCTGCTCGGGAGTTCACCTTGGTTGTTATTACAGCAGTTGACTGTAGCTCTCTCTCCGAGCATTCACCAATACTGCTCTGTCTGAGTTATATGAGACGAGATAACACATGTGAGCGACCTCACCAGTGCTGGGCACTGCAGAACAAGAGGCAGATAAAAGTGGCCGACTCAGTAGAATTAAGCTACATTACAAGAACATTGGCACTGTTATCTGAAGCAATTCGGTTGTAATTGACTTTGTGTTCGAGCAAACAGTGAATTCATTTGTGATGTTTGCTAAGGCAGGTGTTACTGTAGGCACTAACATTTCCCAGCCAACAGGGAACATTCTCAGAACGTTGGCTACTGTTCTCTCAAAGTTCTCAAATAACAGTCTTGCTGTAACATTAGTTTTTCGTCACAGTATTTATTGTACATATCGAAAAGGTTGTTCCTAAGTTGCTAGTGAAATGTTTTAAAATGTTACAGACAAAAATGAATGCTGTTCTTTTAAGCAAGCGCTAACATTAATACAATGTCTTAAAAACAGCGCCGTTTAAACGTTCCTATGACATTTAAAATACAAGTTTTGTTTTCGCTACTTAATGGAAATGTTCTTACAACCTAAAATTGTTACTTGGGTATCTGCGTAACTCCTGCGTAGTTTGTGCTACTGAAATACATGATACCTCAGATACCTGCAGCTTATTGAAGAGAGTAGGGCTGTTACTTATCTAAACATGCAGATCTGTGATTGTTATCTGGAATGTACAGTGAAGGAAGGACCCGGGCGATGTTTAAAGAGCGGAATATTATTTTGGCTCTTTTGAAATGTGCTTAAAAGCAACCACCCTGTAATGCCCTAGCAACCACCCAACACATCCTTGCAACTGCACAGCAACCGCATAGCAACGACCTAGCAGTCACAAACCCAACATTACAGTGTTGAGTTTTACACGGCCAAACAACACAGATTTTCTTCAGAAAGTGTAATAATCCCATATTTAAATGTTGGTGTGCCGTGGCCCATGAAATATAACTACATAAGCTATAATTACCAGCGTAATTTCTTTTCAAGGGTCGTTATAGTAAATGTGTAAGCACTTCTGAGGAAACTTCGGATGTTTATTTTACCTTCTTTGTTTCACATACCTGCAGTGCTTTAAAAACTCGTACCTAGAATGACCCGAGTTCTAAGCGTACTGCGTAGCTGAAAATGATTCCTGACACGTACAGTATGTTATTATCCAGCTGTCATGCAGCAGCAGGTAGAAGCTCTTGCGTGTTCAAATGCAGATTTTTGCATGACATGTTGAAAGTGGCAATCAAGTTTCCTGTTATATCTTAAATTGGAAGGCAGGACATTTAGGAATGTCACACACTGGTAGAATATACAGTGCAAGTCAACACAGCCGCGTGTGTTAGTGCGGTAGAGAGGTGTTTAATAGTTAGAGAGCGTTAGACTTTCAGCTTCTTGTTTCGCTGTTGCTAATGGATGTCTGATGGATCTCAGTCGAGGTCAGACATGATCTAATAAAGTTTTTCTGTAGCTCGACTGATTGTACAGTAAATCACAGCAGACGTGTCTGCCAACCAGCTTACAATTTGACATTGTAAGAATGTTTCCCTATCATTTCCATTAAGTTACAAAAAAGCATGTTACAAAAAGAATGTTCTAGGAACATTCTAGGAACGTTCAAAATGTCCAATTTTTTTAAGCGTCGTGTTAACATTATTGTTTGGTTATAAGAACGTTATTCCACCTATTTTTGATTACTTTGAGAGAACTTTGAGAGAACATTAGCCACCCTGTTAGCTGGGAGGTGCATGAATGCAAATGTGATGTAAATGGCATATTTATTTTAACAGGTGTGAAAATGAAGCCGTGTACTGTCTTTACTGTAAGCGTTTTGTGTGGTATCTAAAGAAATAAAGGGTCAACACAACGACAGCAACACTGACCCAAAACTGAGAAATTAAATATTAAAACTGAATATTTGAGTTTCATAGCCTCCAAAACCTACAAGCATCTAGTTTGACACAAACCCATTTCGAATGTTCGTCAATGCCAAAGTTATTGAGCAGGATGTTCTAAGGTCAGTAAAGGATACAGGATTCATTAGGCTGCAGGTGTCTGATGCTGCGTATGAAGAGATTAATATTTTTGCTTATGAATGGCAGTATGGCATCAGTCATACGCTCGCGTGATAAACAGCCGCTGTTGTGTTTTATGACTGGTACATCATTATCGTTTCTCTCCTCAGCACCGCGTTGGGATATTCGGTGACAGAGAAAGGTACCGCGGTATAACGGACGCCCTCACTCGCTGTACATTAAGGTTAAGGATACAAATTCAACATACAGACAAAACATAAGGACACATGAACTTCCTGTTTGTTATCTGACAGTAAATGTTTCTTGTTTTACTATTTGGAATGTTATGGAATATTATGACACTACACTATACACTTTGCAGTGGACACTAAATTCTGCATACTATTTTTATAGCATGTGTACTTATAATGCAACGATAAACACTTGGGTTCTACATTGTTGTCATACGATGTGTTTGTCACATAACCTCGTGACATGGCATACTTAGTGTGCGGGTGTCCACTTGTCTCTGTAATAAATATAGTTTGCTGTTTTAACCCATTGTTTGACATTGTGGTCTAATTATATAATGAGCAGCTGGTATTTCTGGTTTATTTGCCACATTGACGGTGGATGCTAAAATCAAGTCCATTGCATTGTGGGATACAATACCTAGTGTACTGTAGTGTAGTGTGGTATATTGGAATACATGGGAAAATTAGCATGCTGTACACACTTTATCCTGTAGAAATAGCACGAGAAGTATGTTAATGAGCTCTTCCAAACAAAGCTCTTTGCATTAATCAATGAATGCTAAACATGAGTTCTTTCTCTCTTCAGTTATTGCTGAATAAGCTCGATCGCTCATCCCAGTATCGGATTTTCCTGCATGCATCCTGCTAATTACAAAGGCTAATTAAGATTTAGGCCTTTGTTGTCCTTTGGCGACTCTTTTGTCACCACAGTGTAAGTGATCTGCATTGATTTTTATTTGCTCATTTCTATTTCATTGCGTGGCTTTGACTCCCTCACAGGCCCCTCACATTTCATGAAAGCTGAAACTAATATTATTGTCTTCTCTGTCAGAGAGTGTCCTTGTGCACGAGATACAAACGAATTGTATTTGATTTTCAGAAAGGCATTAACGTTAATAACTCAAATACTCATCATGCTTGTGATACACTATGAGTGTTTGAGTTATTAACGTTTATGCCTTTGAGTTATTAACGTTAAGAGATTTTTTTAACATATATTTTATTATACAGTGTTCATGTCACTCAGTTGGTAGAGCATTGTGTTAGTAACACAAAGGTTGTTGGTTCGATGGTAAGTCGCTTTTGATAAAAGCATCTGCCAAATTAAATGAAATAAAAAGTTATGCAAAATATACACTTTCACCACCACACAATGTCATAATAGACATGAATCTGGTTGATCCAGCAACTAACTAGTTTGTTAGTTGAGGTCAATCAGTCAAACATAAACAACATTTTATTTTAAAGATATTTTAAAATATGTTCATATTTTATAAGTTTGCATGTGGAGCTTCATAGAGAGAGGGTCTTAAAATGCTAGGCAGTTTCGTGTGCTAGGCAGTTAGCGGACTTAGCAGTTTAGTGTACTGGGCAGCTACTGATCTAGGCAGTTTAGTGTGTCAGACCGTTAGCAGACCAGGCAGTTTAGTGTACTAACTCTGATGTCCTCTACAGTGCCCCTTGTGGCAATGCTAAATTAAACCTGTTTATGCAGCCAATAAATCAAACAGCCTCTTAAACAATTCATAATCCACAGGTCTATTAAACACATTTAGTCTGCTGCACTTATATGTCATTTTGCACACCCTTGTACATCAAAGGGAAGAATAAACGCGTATCTCCAGGGTAATGCAACGTTTTTAAAAATGCCAATATTAAAATGAGGTATATTTTTATCTCTTGCCTAAGTACCAAGTTAGGCAAGCGTCAGAAATACGCAGCAGATATCAAAGAGCAGATTCAAATGTACAGCAGTGCCATCGGAGCTTTGAGTAAGCTAATTATCACTCACAAGCCCTCTGAGTGACAGCTCAGACGCCCAACAAGTGCTAATGTGACAAGGTTAGCCAGGCCGTTGCCATCGGTTGCCGTCTCCATGGTGACATGTCCAGCTGTCAGTTGTCATGGCAGTTTGAAGAGGTGCAGATGTTCCCATGGCGCCGCGTGGCATCACTTTAGCCTCAGTGAAACTGAAGGAAATAGTTGTTGATTAGACAGAATGTCACCATTGATTAGATAAATAATGTTTTAATTATTGTTTAGTTTGTCGGATTTAGTTTAAAGCTGAAGTGTGTCATTTCTGCGCAAGGAAAATAAACAAAAACAAACAGCATTTGCAAAACAACGTTGTCAAAGCATTCAACTAAGCAGTGTAAATAAACTTGAGTGTGGTTTGTTTTGTAGTAGGAATGCTAACGGATTGTGAAATGTTATTTTATTGTTGTAGCGTGATTTGTAATGTTAATTATTTTTTATGTTTCAGAATTTGTCCTGCGAGAAAAAATCCATCATTAATTACACCTCCAATGTGCATCATTTTGTTGCATCGGTGCAAAAAGCTTCTTGTTTTTTTGTCAGGAACTGAAAAAGTGAGAAATAAATATATTATTTTATAAATCGTTTTTGTCAAAATCACCGGAATGCACGTAATATTGTAATTAAAACGTCTTCGATCATAAATATAATTTACACTAGAATTAGTGTAGCATTAGAATTAACACTTGTAAAAAACTTTTGTTATTTGTTTGTTTGTTTCAAAAATTAATACTGTTTGATTAAAGAGTGTTTTATTCATTCATTTTTTCATAATAATTTTATAATAACACGCTCTGTTAAATCGTTTACAGTAAGGCCAGAAAATTGAATTTAAAATGGCGTTTAACATCAGCCTCACACTGTGAGGCCCCGAGTCATTAAAATTGTGTTTGAGACCTCCGTGGAGCTGTTGTACATTTGAGCTCTGTTTAAGAGTCATGTTTCCTCTTAAACTACATGAGCTCTGTATCGTTCACCTCTTTAAACTCTCTCACTCCTGATGTGGCTCATTTATATGAGAGAGCAGCGTTTCGCTCCCCTTTCTTCAGAGCGATTGAGTCACAGATGGTAAATAGTGACAGATCTGACAGGTACAAACCAGATCCAGAACCCCAGTGTGACAGAGGAACAGCCCGAAGATTCACTCTTCAGACACGGCTGGTGTTCAGTTCACCGTCATATCTCACGACACTGTCACTGAGTGCAGGTGACTCTGACTGCTGTTTAGCATAGTGTAGACTGTGTTACTGTATTTTACAGTTTACAGGAACGTTATAAATATTATGAACATAAGCCCTAAATACCGCGCTTCTGTTGTCATTTTACCGGTTATAAATTGTTGATGTTGGTAGTGCTCGTTTAGATCAGATTTATTTTCATGGTATGAGTAATTTTACATGCATATCATAATACATTAAATTGCAAAATATGTAAGGAATGTTCTCTATAACAAATGAATACAAGTGTGAAGCACAAGCAGCTTGACAGGATTTCAAGAACTCACCAAGTAAATGTAGGAAGATGCAGCGTTTCCCGGCAACCAAAACCCCCAACGTCTCGTACACACTGTAACAAACATCATTTATTCCTCATCTGTAGCTTTTTATAACTTCATGTTTCTTCGTCATTCTCATTTAGCAAAATCTTAACTGCTTGCTGTGTGTACATACTGTCACCACACTTACCCAGCTAACAGGGAATGTTTTTAGAACATTGGCTAACATTAACAGTTGTTTCAGAGTTACCAAAAGCGTTCTTGCGGTAACGTAGTAGAATGTTTTTATCGTTGTATATCATATATAGACCATATATAATTTTATTCTTAAGTGAGTGGAATGTTTAAAAAATGTTACAGAATTTTAATTTAATATTTGAATTATGTTCTTATAACCAAGCCAAAACGTTAATACAGCATCTAAAGACAGTTTGAACATTCATAGAACATTCAAAATACCATTTTTGATGTTTTTGTTACTTAATGTGAATGTTGAGGAAATGTTCTTGCAAAAACAACAAACAACAAATTAAAATTGTTTACTGCCCACCCCACAGTCACCCCAATATCTGTCACCCCACCCAATCACTCAATATCTGTCACCCCACCCAATCACTCAATATCTGTCACCCCACCCAATCACTCAATATCTGTCACCCCACCCAATCCTAGTTCTGATCATTTCTGGAGAAAAATTATGCCAATCTTCTGGCAGAATATGATGACTATGGATTTGGATAGGCAGGAATCATTCTGGTACGGATCATTTATTTACTGTAGACTTGAATATATATGCAGTTATGAAGATAGACCGTGTAAATGGTTTCGCCTGGCAGTGTTTAACATTCTGCAGCCCCTTAGGCTTTGCTGTGGGCTTGAAACTCCTTATTTTAACTCCAAATTGGAAAAGATCTGTTCCAGCTTCAGAGAGAGACTCACACGGGATGTGTTTTGACAGACTGTTGGATTGGACGTGTCTGATTACTGGCCATCCCAGCTAGCAACTGTAGGTTTTAAGAATGTTTTTTATTAAGTTACAAAATTTTAAAAACGTTCTAAAAACGTACAAATCATCCAGTTTTGTAGATGTTGTATTAACGTTATTGACTGGTTCTAAGAACGTTAGTCAAACTTTTTAAATCCTGTAACATTTTTAAAACGTTCCACTAACAACTGTTTTGATATATATGATACATAACGTTAAACAGTTCTGTAGAACCATTTTGATAACTGAGAAAACATTTAGAGACTGTTAGACAACATTCTGAGAACGTTCCCTATTTGCTGCCGTGTTCCTGGAGAATTGGTGATAACCTTTTAATCTTTTGCCAGTGAATGACTTGTTCTGGACTCAGACACACAGACAAATATAAATTCTTTATATTCCTAAATTGGTTTTTGGCTTGATGACAGATTGACGGAACAGCAAACCAGGTTTAAATGAGTAAGGCTGCTCTAATGTCTATAGACTATAAACCAGAGAGTAATTGTATCCCCTCTTAATCTCTGAATACACCCTTTAATTTATTGTAACAGGGAGGGCGATTTTCACTTTCAGAAAGGGTGAGATATGAGATCTGAATTAAAGTCTATGCAGTATTGACCTCAGCCAGGTTTTGGCTTTGCTCCATGAAAGCATCTTGGTAAACAGCTCTGTAATGGATGTTTACTCTCACCCTCCTCTCAGTGGTGTTTCATTGCAAAGGCGAGCAGGGTTAAGCTAACACAAACAAGCTAGCTTTTATCATAGAGAGCTGTGGCTAACCTTTGTGGTGACGTTAAAGCTATTGAACGTAAGCAGTTTAATGGGAAGCCGTGACAGAGATCTGTTTCCCAATAAACAAGAGTTAGACGTCAGCATATCTGTTGATTAATTGTGTGTGTGTGTGTGTGTTTGTGCGTGTGTGTCTGTGGTTTACAAGAACCCAAATGTGTATGATGTTGTGTGTATAACAACGTCAACATGGTTTGTGTGGACACTTCCCGTGTCCTCGTAAACTAAATGGCTTAAAAAAACATGCTGTTTTTGTTCATTAATATTCCAAAAGTTACCTGTGAGGGTTAGGTTTTGGGGTAGGGGATAGAATATACAGTTCGTACAATATATAAACTATTATGTCTATGAAGAGTACTCCTAAATCACATATGCCACTGTGTGTGTGTGTGTGTGTGTGTGTCTAGATGGATGGATAGGATACACAGACAGACAGACAGACAGACAGACAGTTGTTTTGTACACTTGTTTTATTATAAGCTTATTAAATATGCTTCTTAGAAATATCTATGACTGTATTTGAATCTGGCAGTGTTTGAATAATAGCTCTCAGACAAGCTAACCTGGTTATGTTCCTGAACATTTTCTGCTTAGCCTGCAGCTATCCAAGTGTTTGTGGCCTCTGCAGCAGGAAGTCTTTTCTTAGTGAAAGCGTTTAATCAACATGTTTGCAGTTCAGGCTGTTGAAATACCCTCTCACAAAAATGCTAATGAGAGATTTAGAAGCAAATGCTCTTTTCTAAGTTTTATTGATGCATCTCTGTGACTAAGTGCATATTTATGTATCTGAAACAGCTTATTTTCTAGATCCAAAATAAAATGAGACAATGTCAGTCTTGAATTACAAAAAATCTAGTTTTGGGATTATTAGCCAAATGTGGAATGCAGGATTGCGCCCCGGTTTTTCATTTTTATACACTAAAAGTACTTCACTGCTTGATAATGTAGACTGCTCCCCTGTCAGATTTTATACATGCTACAACGCCACCGAATTTTGTCGGTGTGTGCTTGTAAGCTTTAATTAAAATGCATTATTATTTAAATTTTAGGTTAATGTATAAAAAGTGTGTCTTAGCAGTTCTCCTCAACTGAAAAAGTCTGAACTATAAACAAGTGCCTCGCAAATGCTTTTTCTTCCTTTGTGCAAGGGATTGTGGGAAATATTAACCACAAAAAAACCTGCATGGATGCACACTTCAAAAACCTTTTAGAAGAAATAGGCTTTATCATCCAGACGACTTCGGCTTGTTGTTTCAAATTTGTGTCTTGCATACTCTCAACACCTCTAGTGTTAGAACTGGGAGGCAGCTGGGAAAAGGCTAAATCAAAACAAATCGAACATCACCCAGCTAACAGGGAACATTCTCAGAACATTGGCTGGTGTTTTTTAAAAGTTCTCTCAAAGTTCTCTCACGGTTATCAAAAACATTTGTGTAGTAACATTAATAGGGCTTTTTTATATCATATTAAAAACATTATTCTTAAGTTGTTCGTGGAACGTTTTAAAAACATTAAAGAGTTAAAAAAGTTGAATAACATTCTTATAACCAAGCAGTAATGTAATGTCTAAAAAACTAGGCTTGTTAAACGTTCATAAAACTTAAAAAGAAAAACGTTTTAATGTTTTTGTTACTTAATAGAAACATTCTTATAATCTGAAATTGTTAGCTGGGTCAGTCTTTAATGGAGTGATGCCATCAAACTTCGACGTGTTTGACATGTAATTATGAAACAAATAAGCACTATTCTGTATACAATTTTTAAAAGTAGTGTTATATGATTAAAGTGATTATAAGCTGTCAGTTAAAAATTCAAGCCTCATTGTGAAGCATACAGTAATATTCATTTTACATTTAAATGCGTGTCAAGTCATGGTTAACCAATCATTTTGTGAACGTTAAAGGGGAAAAAACACACCGCATGTCAAACATGTTCTTTTATAGTTACTTTGCATATAAACAGCATGAACAGTGTATTAACATATTTGTGTTTGGCTTTCAAACTCGCTGCTGTTTGAATTTTCTGTAAATTGTGTAAGCTGTGGTCTCCCCAATACATTTACATCTTATTAGCTCAAATTGAACTTCTGTTGCTCTGAAGAGCTTAAGAAAAAGCGAGGCGGCCAATCCCATCATTAAAATGTAGCACTTTATCTGCAGCTGGTCAACCGTAAAGAGTTCTGTGGCTATTGCTGTCTGCTCGGCTATCAGACTCCGTACCGCTCGCGAGAGCAACTGTCCAATTAAGACTGGTGTGAATCTTTCACTGTGAGAATTTAATTTTCCAGGTTCCAAGCGTAAGCCCTCACTGAAGACTTCATTTCAATGCAGAAAATTGCCTCTGATTAGTCAATAACCGCCTAAGTCCAAAGTCCGGCTATTGAAAGTAAATTAAGGGATGTAGAAATTGACTCGGAGGAGACCAGTAAATTTCATTAATTTCGTTAATGACTGCAGGCAATATTAAACTCTTCATATGTATTGTTTGAGTAAAAATAGTTTTACTGTCATGGTAGTGACCTAGTTTATAATATCTATATGTCTGTCTGTCCATCCATCCGTCCATCTATTTAACCAACCAACCCAACCCAACCCAACCCATGTGAGGCTACTGTTGTAATCTAAAGTAGTAATCTAAACCTTTTTCAGTAGCATCCCAGTATGTCTGCTGTTTTCATAATATTGCAGCTTTTCCAATAATTGTCTATTAGTTTCAACAAGTTTTGGTGTAACACGAGACAGATTTCATAAAGAAGTTTGACTCATTTCAGCGACAGTCAGTGTGTTTAGATGATTTATTTCAATAACCTGTCTTAAAAAATGATTACAAGTAATACTCTTCATTGGATTATGCATTATTAAACGTACTAGTGTTTCAAAAGCGTTTGCCTACACATTCATTGATTTGTTTACTGGCATGCGTTTATCGTCAGCACAAGTGGCTGTTCATATAAATATTTTCAGTTTCTCAGTGATCTGACTGTGTTTGCTGTCAAACACGCATCACTTTGAATAAGGAAACTTCGAGCACTCAGCTGTAAAGTGTATTGCCAGTTTGAATTTCAGAGTCGTGCACTGCAATTATGTTCTTCCACGGAGTTAGAAAATGAAAACGCTAAACGATGGTTTCGTGCGTATAGTGGTCAGGGTTATGATTCTGCGGCAGTATGTCATTATATTGTAAAGGATTTGAAACATTTGTTTTATGACTTGCCTGATAGTCATAAAGAATCGGAAAGTGTGACCCACATTCCGGTTCTTCAAATAAGTAAACAACCGGTTACAGTGAGAGACGAGGGGAAGTTTATCTCACTGTTGGCAATATTTACCAGCTTAAATGCCCGTGTCTGTGGAAACACAGCACCACACAACTAAATAAACACCAGCATAACTTTCTCTGTGGTGTCACCACATTGTTTGTTCAAAACTATTTGTACAACTGTAACTATTAAAAATATTTGATTTGTTCCAAAACCTAGTGGGTTGCCTTTCACTGCTAACAACTTTGGGTTGCGAGAATGTTTAACATTAACATTTTTAACATTTTATTACTTAATGGAAGTCTCAGAACACTGGCTCTCTAAACGTATATATATGTTATTCTTATGTAGTTAGTGGAACATTTTAAAAACGTTACAGAATTTTTAAAAAGTTTGAATAATAGTCTTCTAAACGTGCAATAACATGGTTAAACTAGAACCATGCAAAAAAACCTGGAACTGGAAAAAGTTCCTAGAACTTTTAATATGTTTATGTTACTAATTGGAAACGTTAGGGAAATGTTCTTATAACGTACAATGGTTATCCTGGGAGGAAGTGTCATCTTAGGAAGCGTAATGTTGCTGCCTACCTTTTGAATAGCTTACATTTCTACTGTATGTACAGTAGGGGAGTCAGCTGGTTTTGGAACAGTTGTGTTGTGTTGTGTTTAGCAGTGACTGTAAGCAAATGTGACAGTGTATTTGCAGTATTTGATGGTCCTTTCTGTAATTATTTCGTGATAAGGTCTTGCTCGATGGAGACAGCTCCATCATTTTAAGGGACTAATTATTCCTGCTGGGATCCAGCGTCCTCCCACACGCTCCTCTATATGCACCGACTGACTGTATATACTGAACCCACTCCAAATCCTCGGAGAATATACAGTGAGCCTGTAAACGCACAGACGTCACCAGCAGCAATGTTTAGACAGATGTTTAAATGCTGTTTATATATGCAAAATCATTGTATAATATATAATACTTTATATATAATATATATATATATATTTATATAATACTTTAACGTTTATGTACTTTAATTACTGCAATGGAAAAAATATTCCTATTAATGACAAAAAAAAGTATTTGAATTGCATTGTGTTTATATCATAGTGTAATTTCACAGCAAATTACAAAAGTGTAATTTGCTGTACTTTTAATAAAGCTGCAATCCGTAACTTTCACCTCTCTACTGCCATCTCTGTTTAAAACATACAGTTGCAGGTTGCTTCATGTATTTTTCATTAAATATGTTAAAGTCAAATGCAGCCAAACCCATTTACAATTTCCTGGGAAGTCTTTCCCCGACAGCTCAAATGATAAATCTTTATTATAAACTTACTGTTGTGAATCAGGGTAAGGTAAGGAGATCGTGTTAAACACTGGTCTGTTATGCACTTGCTCAGTAACTGATTTTTATACATTTTTAACCAAAGAAAGTTCTGGATCGCAGCACCTTTAAATCAGTTTTACTGACTGTTCAAAAATATTCTGTTGCGGTTGAACAGTGTGAATGTAGAAATACGTTTCTCTTTTTGTGTTCATAGATCTTGATTAATATGAAAATAAGGTGATGCAAATACATCCTGTTGCTCTAGAAACGAGACTTTATTTTTCTGCACAATGTTACAGATATTTTTTTGTTTGATTATTTTCTCACACGCTGCCCTGACCCACAGTAAAGATTTTCAGAATGCGAGGACCAAATCTCCCCCACAAGGAATAATAAAATTCACACAACTCTGTACTGTGGAGACCAGCCAGTGGTCCCCACAGGGGATATTGATTATTAAATATTAAGCATACTAAATTATACTTATTTAGGGGTAGGGGTGAGGGGGTAGAATATAGAGTTCGTACAGTATAAAGGTCAATATGTCTATGGAAAGAATGTGCGTGTAATATCAGAAGTGTAGTATGTACTGTATGCTGTACAGTATGGTCGGGTTGAAACTTTCATAACCTTTGGTCTTTCTGTTTTCTCATTTCTTTAAGTGGCTCACACATTCCTTCCAGGGAATGTTTACAGATCTGTCAGGACGGATTTAAACACGGACTAATAGCAGCTCTGATGCACAGCGGCTGATGAACCAAAAATAAGCATTGAAACAGAGTCTCTGTGTGGAGATCAGGTCCTCAGAAAGACTCTTTTACACTTCTACATTCATTACACGCTGTGTCTGTTCAGTGGGCTGGTCATGTGCTGCCATTTACTAACAAATGAAACAGTAATCCCTTATTTCACTCTCAACTTTTTTATCCAAACAGACGAGAGTGCAGAATGCCGGAGATTTTCGTCAGAGTGTTTTTTGACATATCAAAAGAAGCAGGCCGAACTGATGCAGCATCGAGAGCCCCCACTGGGTAATTTTGCAACGATTTGTTTCCTTAGAAACACGTTTTTATAAAGACCGATACAAAAGCAGTATTGAGCATTTTGACATCATCTTCAGCTGTTGAACGGAGCCGCTTGATTCGCTGCTTCAAGATTCCGTCAGAAAGTAATTGCATCAGTTACAGGGCTAGAGCTTCTTCAGAAATGTTTGGTTTCAGATTCGGATTCATATGAAATAAATTCCGCCATATTTTTGGCCAAATTAACGAATGAAATCATCTCGATCTAGTGTGGGAATTTTATAGTATTTTCTTTTGAAACGATTAGCCACACGAGAGTGATTTTTATGTTTATATAGTTGTATATTCTGTTATTCTAGTTTATAGGTCTGTGGACTCTAGCTACATTGTAACATTCTAGCGTTAATCTAGAATATTTGTAAATCTGTATAATTTATAAATTCGAAAATATGTGTTTGTAAACGTTATGTTTTGCTATTTGTTGAAATAACATGTTTATTTTGTGGCCTAAAATTTAGCTGTTTATTGGCTGTTGTGCTAGAACATTTGCAATAGTTTGTTTGGAAACTGTAATCTTTCCATTTATGAATCTGATTTTGACTTTTTGGCAGATATTTGTGTCAACAGAACAGCTTAAGGGAGACTGTATGTACAAACATAAGACCTTTTCACTGCGGTTAAACCAATGTTTTGGGCAAATGAAAGCCGGCATGCGGGGGGGCTGCTGGGGTTCATGTCAGACATGCTCAGAGGTGCGACCTGTGTACACACCGCTTCCTGACTGAGAAATCTCTAGATACAACTGTTGCCTCCCTCGACCTCCAGTTCTTGTCTTTATTTTTATCTTTGCCTGGTGACCAGTACATCTGCTTTTTGCCAGCAGGGAAAAAGTTAATCTTGATGGTTTTGGACTGTAGTTTCTCCACTCTGTGGTGTCACAGGCAGTTTTTCTCGCTGTTGGTCTTTGCTGTCAACTAAATATGATATCAACACATTATTGGGGCATGATGGGGGAGAATTTCAGCATCTGGTTACTAATTAAATTAATAATTTAAGTACGTCTTTGAGGACCAAACACCACAAACCACAGAAAGCACTAAGATGTGAATAATGAATACAAATGACTTTTTAAAACAGTATAAAATATACAGTCAGGGCCTCACGTTTCCTGCTGATTCTCTCTCAGATGCTGTTTAATCCCTCAGGTCCGCTTATCACATTAGTCAAGGTTTTGTGTTTAAAAAAACAGTCACAGTTTAGGTTTCATAACAATTTTACATCTTCTCTTGGCTGTTTACCCACATTTCTTTTACGGAATATATTATTTAATGATTTTATTTTATTTTTAAATAGTTATTTATAGAAACTAGTTTTCTTCGAGTATATATTTTACACTTCATTATATCATAAGAACTAGTAAGAACTGAAGATATGTCTTCTGTTAATTCTGTTAATCAAACACTAAACCTAGAGTTAAATGAAGTTAATCTGAGCGGGTTCGACCAGCACCTGAATGTCATAGCTTATGATGCGTCTAGCTTTCAGATCGCCACGGCAACCTCAGACTCTACTCTGACCTCCAGCCAGCTCCTGATGGAAATCTAACCACGCATCACGAGCAATTTGAGTCCTCGGAGTAAACAAACAGAAGTGCTCTTCAAAAGCTCCAGCCCAAACAGAGGGTGGCAGGCGGGCCGATAGACCCACACTGCTCCAGTCCCAGAGGTGCAGAAATTTCAGATTAAACTCTTCGCAGTCCACACTGAGGAGGGAAAGAGGGAAGTTGGTAATTAGATGTTGAGACGCCCAAATTTAAATTTTGAGTTATGAAATATATATGTGTTCCAATGGTTTTAAATATTATTTAAAATATTATTTAAATACATTTAAGTTTTCTTCATGGCATCTTAATTTTAAATGTCCTTTTACAGACCCAAATTCAAATTAAAATCAGAATTTTAAGGTATATCTCAACAACAGGAAGGTGAACAGTATTGATCTTCAAGTTTTTTGTACTAACGTACATGAACAGATTTGTGCTATGAAAACTCATCCGTTTACCTTCGAGATAATTCGTGGCGGTCGATGCGTTCCATCGCCTCTTCATTTACATCCGCCTTCACTTCACATTATAGATATCCGAGACTGTTCTAGATCAAATAACAGTATCAAGTTTTGTCCTGCCAGAGCATTAAAATCTCCTGCCGCTCGTTCACCTCATCCAAAATGGAAGCTAAATGCGTTTTTCTCCCGTGAGTAACTGATGTCGGACTGACCTACATTATATCATGGAATGTCGATGAAGCTCTCCAAGTTTTAATTGCTGTAGCCATTTCCTGTTCTGTTCCATTTGGGTCCCATGCCCTGTGGTCACTTCTTCGCCATGAGCCATCCCACAATACACCTCTCCGACACCCTAATTGACAATCAGGCCTTAAATCACCCCTTTGCGCTCACTTGTCGCTCCCTTTTGTTCAAAAATGAAATGCGGCCACCATTTTGCCCAGCTTCAGAGGGCATTTATGAGTTCAACGGAAGGGTAGCCCCTAATGGAACGATCAAATACGTTTTCTCAGGGTTCTTTCATTGAAACTCGTGACGATCAATAGCAGCACCTACTTTGGCTGTAATAGGTTCCATGCCTGCGCAAATTAATAACACCGAGGTTTAATGACACAACTGTGAGATTGCCAAATCATCTGTCTTCTGTATCGATTTGTGCCCAGGTCCACTCCAGAGTAATTCGGTCGAGGGGGAGCGCGGATGTGCCGCGTTTATTTACCTGTCGTTTTCCTCTCGAAACTCCCGTTTCATATCAACTCACACACGCGCGTAAAAAAGTTCATACAACATTTGAAAAAGTTCAAATGTTGTTGACAGAAAACAGGGTGCGTCGCCTGTTTATATCGCCTGTTTATGCAGAGAAAAGAACGTGAGGATGGATTATGAATATCGTAACTCAAATTTGGTCACAAAAAAAAATAATGAAATGTGTTTCAAATGAACCTGGCAATGTGATATTTTTCCGGACTCCACTGACTTCTTAATTAACAATTCAGCATGTAGATCTATATACAGCGCTCATTAATAAATGATCACGGACTGTGAAAAAAAATACCTCAGGCTGGGTTTGATTTTATTACCTCATTGTACTCCGGTATATGTAATAGTATCATATTGATATGAAGGTACAGAAAGCCTTGTTGAGTTTGTGGTGGTATGATATGTCAAGGTTTAAAATATTCCTTCAGTATTTCCCACACTCTAGATGTCACCTACATGGGAAGTGATATTCAACTATTTTTAGCTTGTGTTTAAGGGGTCGTCTATAAAGTTACCGTCTTCTCTAAAGGGGCAAATTCACTCAACAGTTGTGCCACTGTAGCCTCAAGTATCTTATTTACTAATCCACCCACCCAGCTAACTATTTTGGGTTGTTAGAACATGTCCATAATGTTTCCATTAAAATAACAAAACGTTCAAAACGTCCAGTTTTATAGACATTGTGTTAACATCATTGCTTGGTTATAAAAAACGTTTAATTGCTCTTGTAAGAATGGTTTAATTCTGTAGCATTCTTACAACGTTCTCACAACGTTTCACTAACTACTTAAGAACATGTTTGATATATAATATATAATGTTAAAAAATGTTCTAGTAACATTACGGCAGGAACCCATGACCTTGGCGTTGTTAACGCCATGCTCTAACCACTGAGCTACAGGAAAGTACTATTCAGTTGCACACAACGGATCGAAAGTTTAATGTCACTGTAGTGTGACTGGAATGTTTCTTATGATCTTAAACATCTTTTAATCTGAAGATGTTTGCTTAAAACGTTTCACTGCAGGCCAGTAGCTGTATCCTTTATTTAAAGTGTTTTAAGTATCTCTTACATTTCAGGATTTTTATGGTCTTTAAATATAATTGCTGGATGCTGGAGGAAATGAATAATAACATAAGTTGTGAAATTGGATTCAAGGGCAGGTCACTTTCTGAGGAGAATTGCTTTGTAACTGATTATTCCGGCAAAATTAGGAGTGTAGTGTCGCTCTCCGGCTCAAATACTCTTCAAAGCTCTTTATTTATTTATGCTTTCTTGTGTTTTTCACCTCGCTTCACCTTTATTTTATATCAGACGATTCTGTACAAGATGTTTGTTTCCTAGTTGCTGTTGTTTAATTATAACTTTTGAATATTTTATGTTTTATTCGCTTCAGTGAGACAATATTTTACAATGACTCAGTGCCGTCTCAAAAGCAACATAACCTTCAACAGTGACATTTAACTTGTTTGATGTGTTTTATCATGCTCTGTTTATGAACTCGTCGTGTCGTCGTCTGAATGAAATATAATACTTTTTTTAATAATAATAGCACACCTTCATACAGATCGGAAAGAAATAACACAATGCTGTATAATTACAGTATTCTCATACCATATTACATCATATGTACATAATGTTATTGATGGTTCTTCTTTATAGTTATCTTATAT
>JAZGTJ010002907.1:0-38942 GCA_036877575.1 Botia almorhae | reverse complement strand
GCTAGTTCTCAAATTCAACTTGGCAAGCAGCAGACCACTGTACTAAACTATAATTACTAAAACTAAAACTGAAACTAAATATATAAAAACGAAATAGAAATGTAGAAATGAAAACTAAACTAAAACGAACAAAACCATTAATGAAACTAACTAAAACTAAACTAAAATTTATAGCACATTTGAAAACGATATTATAATAAAAACTAATTTAAAAATGCAGAACTATAATAACCTTGGTACAGACTGGCTAGTTAAAGCCACTTGAATACAGTAAAACATTGTTTGGACTGTATACATCACTTGTGTGTAGTTTGTGAGCGAAGCAGAGTGTGACATAAACAAGATGTTGCGTCAGAAGACACTGTAAATTCATTGAATGTAATTGAAGGTGGTCTCATAAACAGAGCAATCCTGGAGACCAGCTCATTCAAGTGTTTCGTGAATTAGCACTAAACACTGTAGTAATGTGACCTTTGAGGAGCATTTGCCTTTAATGATAATGAAAGAACTTTAATGGTTTTTTAAGATGCTGTTTTAAAGCTTCCTGTGTCTCTTCTGCATGTTTTAGATCATGCTGAGTTAAGGTCAGTTTATGGCGTAGAGGGAAACTCAACCTTCCTGGAATGTGTTCCACGTTCACCACAAGCAACGGTCAAGTGGATAATTCAGCCAAACCACGGCCAACACAGCAAAGAGGTCTGCTCACGTCCTGTTCTGTTGACCAATCAGAATCAAGTAATCCATAAAGCCTATTAGCATATTAGCATCTAATGTGAAATCTTCTGTTTCATAGTCGGTCGCAGGTGAAGACAACCTCCTCCACATGCAACGTGGGCTGCTCCTCCAGCGCTTAACGCCTGCCAACGCTGGCCTGTACCTCTGCGTAGCCTACGAACACTCATTCTCCCGCACGTTAGCCCGCTACGAACTGCATGTGATTCCCCAGAACCACATGTCTAGATCACAACACGCTCATACCGCAGACTCTAGACCTGATGGAAATTACGCGGCCTCGTCGCGAAGCTTCAAAGAACTTCATCTGATGGGAGTCAGCGGGCTGACGGCGGACGAGTACTGCGAACAGCTCTGGTACCGCGAAAAACGGCGGCAGCAAAAACTTCGTACGCTAAAGTGGAAACAGGAAGCCGAAAATCGTAAAGCGAGAGTCAGGCGACAAATTCCACCCAACGAGCCTCTTGAATGAGGTGAAACAGAAGACTTTTGATAAAGAGAAGGACCATTGAGACAACAGCTTTTTTGTAGCTTAGTAGCCAAGGTTACCTTCCAAAGAGCTAGAACCAGCCGCTGCTACTGTTAGCACAACATCAAACGGCTAAAGACAATACAGACTCTGTATAACTTCTGTTAGAACTAATCTCTGTTGAGTCCTTTCATATGTTTTAGCAAAGTTTTATTTTGTAGCCTCAGAGCCCCTGCCAATAACAGCATTTCCAGTGATTTAGCAATTACGAACTGTAACTTTAGCGCAATATAACCGAAGTGCTCAGCCTGTAGCTGCGCAGCTGGTATGAATTTGCGCAGTCTGTTGTTGGACCTGCAGCTGAACAGATTCTACGTTTTTGCTTTCTGTATCATTCTCGATCTGTTGTTGTTGTTGTTTATTCATTCTGCCTTCAAGTCCTCTCAGGAAGTTCTTTCCGACAAGGTCTTCAAAATTACAATGTGAGGAGCATTCAAGCAATTTTGAACATAACGAAACAGAAGCCTCAAGCTTCTAATTTTTTATCTCACTTTTTAACATGATGACAAACAGGCACTTTTTATTTGCTAAAATAAGAAAGCCATTATTCCTGTGCTGCCCCAGAGAATTATGGGAAATATAGTTTTGTTATCCTAAATTGGCTAATTGAGTAGAATGTTCTAGCTTGAAGTGTTAATGCTAATGTTGAGTACACATAACATAACTAAATTGTACAGTATATATTTAGAATGAAAACTAAATTATGACAAATATCAGTTGTTTCTACCATGATAATTGAATTGATACACGCTCAAATTGGAAATTTACTACATCCTGGTGGCACTCGCATGCCCTTATATCATTATCTGTCCTCAGCTTATGTATGCTTTGTCAAGACAAGCACCTATGCTAAATGCTATGTATGCTTAAAAAGCTAATCGTCAACAATCTGCTGTGAACAAACCGCTTCACACCGATAAACTAATTAATCTTTCTTCTACTAAATAAGCAGATTTAATAGTCTTTGCGTCATATTTTATTGTTATTACATGTGGACACTTAGTTCAGTCAAAAAATCTCAATGTTTTTTTTTAGCCTGCAGGTCCAATTGTACAAAGCTGACAAGGCAGGTGTCTCAACATTCAGAGGAAGTGTGTCTATGCTTTCTTACACAACCCAGGACATGCCATTCATATGTTTCCTTCCCCTAGTCTCTCTAAAAAACTCACGTCAAGTTTTAAACTCACCTGTTCCCAGCTTGTACTCTGTACTGTGTGTGTTTTAGACACATTCGTGTGCCGAGACATCTGGGAAAAATAAAGCGCAAAAAATGGCCCCACAGATCTAGCAATGAGCTTTTAAAATGATTTTCACTGGCCATGAAAATGACTTCCAGGATCCTCGTGTCTTTGTTCTTCTCTGTTGCAGCCGAATGGAAAGTTATGTCACTGCCTCACGGTCAAATTCCAAGTCGGCCCCCACTGGATCAGATTGTGGGTTAGATAGATACATAAAGTAAAACATGAGGCAGAAAGCCTGAGTGTGCATCGACTGTATAACAGATGTCGACGTTATGTTGCATATACGTCTCAAGAAATCGGAATTTCAGAGAATCCCACGAAAACTGTCAAGAATATGTCCATGTTGGATTTCAGCCCAAAAAATCCTGAAACTAAAATCTATTCTGCATAAGAAAACTGAACATCAAGACATTATTTTTATGACAATTAAGCACATTTCTTCCATCTCATTACTGTAATACTTTCTTTGGAATTTGATACTATTAACGATAAACCCAGATGCATTATGGTAATGACAATTCTTTAATTTAGGTGGAATTATACTTGTTTTGAGATCTGGCTTTTATTACACGCGCAAGAAAATCTCTTAACTGTAAATATGGCTCGATACAGTAAATGCATTTTACTACCTTCGGATTGTGTAAATGTGTATTTTTACAGTGTCAGTAACAAAGCTTAGTGAAGCTAAGAAGAGCACGGCTGCGTTTTTCACACGTGATCAATAGGCTTTCAATAGTCTTTTAACCAACCAAGCTGTAAGGTCTTACCTCACAATAATAAGCTTTTTGAATGTGAAGACAGACGTATCATTTTCATCTTGCTTTCAGTCGCTAAATGCTAAATAATGTGCTTGCGTATTATTAACACCCAGCAGATTTTGATGTTTGCGTCATCTGTTAGTCTGTCATAGTATTTTCTCATAGGCCTATTTTATTATGTTTGCAATTTTGTTTTGTGAGAGAGACGCATGTGTGATTAGACTACAACATCAATGTACAGAGCTTACCTTTCCTTTAACTTTCCTGAGATTTGTTGAGATTTTATTGTACAGCATTCCATTCTAAACTCTTTGTGTACCGGGTAATAAAACAGTGTAAAATATTATTAAATAAATCAAGTATTTTTAATCACACTTTTTATTGTTGCGTGATATTCAAGTGCAAAATTCTGCAATGGCGCCTCCTAGTGCACTACCTGCGCAAGCGCTCCGGTTATACACTTAATTAGACGTTTTTGTGTTAGGATGACGCAATATGTTACTGTGGGGCTTGTTATTCCATCAATAATAAAAAATAATACGCGGAAATGTTGCTAAGTGTGTTTAATGACGACATTATGCAGCAAATGTTGCAGACATGTGTCCTGTAAGACAGAAAGCTGCCTTCTCCATAGTACACAAAATGCAATTAATGCATTTTAAATGTGTTAAAATACGTGTTTCGGTCACTGTACGTTTAAGTTTGGGTGGCGGATGTGGCCAAATGGTTCGAGTCCTAATGCCGGGCTTACACAACTGAGTGTGTGTTCGTGGTTTGCAGTGTGTGTCACAACTCACTTCTCCAATGTATGTGCACGAACTGGATAAGTTAAATGCAGTGGACAAATTCAGGGTCACCATACTTAACCAGTACGTCACGTCACTTCTCTTTATATATTCAGCCTTGTGCTTACGGAAACCATTGAAAAACTTCATTTTAACACGTATCTAAACCTATATATTGTGCACAGTGTCAGTGTATAAGAACAGGGTAAGAAGGATACACAATTTCATCCATTGTGTATGGATGAACAGGCCATTCTGAAGAACGCTGTAGAATAATGTTAATGATCTTTAATGTCCAGCAGAGGTCAGCAGTGCGTGCTCTGCTGCTAACAGAAAGAAACGGAACTGGGTCATTGTACAGAACTCCGAATGATACAACAAGACCATAAACGCTTCAGATTTGTGAGTTACTGACACTGAATTACAAGCATTGTAGTGTTTCAGTGATCAACTGGGTTTGATCTTATTTTAAGTGTGTACTTCCCCGTCATAGTTCGTGTGAATACTTTAAATACACATACCGGTAACTTTAGGAGACGATGTCATGATATTATAGCTATATAATGATACACACTGAAGTGACCTGATCCTCAAACGTAGCTTTTTATGTAATACATATAAAGATGGTGAATATTAAAACAAAACAAGTTCTCACTTTAAACCAATTTATCAATGTTTACACGATGATATTAAATAATACACACAAATGTGGATTTCTTAAACAACTGTTATGATTGTATATGCCATCGTTTACAATGAAACGGAATAAAAAACAGTTTTGGGCTCCTCTGGAGAATTCTTACCGTCACAGCCCACTTGTTAAATGTTGTCATAATGTGAAATTTTAATGTTAATTTCTCTCTTAAACTGCAGTGTGAGAAATAGGAAATGTTTGCATATTTGTTATTATATTATATATTTTTTGTAATATTATATTTTTGATGTGCATCATTCTTGACTCTAAATTAAAGATGTTAAATTCAGTCTTGTTTCTGGTTTGGTTAGAACTCGTGCAGCTACTGGATCTAAATAAAGTTCAAAGAAACCTCTGAGTATCACTATGGCTTGACTGGTCTGTGGGTGAGAACTAGCTGCTATACCCAAAGTACATTCTTTAGTTAAGTTCCTTAAACAAATATGTTCCTTCAACATGCAACATTAGGTATAAATATCTAAAGGAACCATGTTTTGCCAGACCATGTGCTCCTTTTTGTTGTTGTTTTCCTGGTAAAAGTCAATGATAAATTGTTAGTGTGTGGGCGATTCATTGTCTTCCTTACAATATATATAAATATATACAGTAATAAGTAAAGATAGTAATGTTTTATTTACACTATTTGTGCTAAAAGTTTGTAACATGCTCTGATTCTTGACATCATGTTGTTTAAATCTAGACAAAGGGGCACGAGAGAACAAACACAGCCCACCATTGCAGCAACTGCACTGCTACACTGTTTCCCTCTGAGGTTTAGACACTGAGGTACACGAATGTTTGCATGTATGAGAAAAACACAGCAGTCGGTTCAAGGTTAAACCTCCAGTGTAGTCAAAGGTAACATGCTTTTGAAGTCATTGGTTACCAAGTGACCAAACCAGTGGAATTCTTTTCTGGTTTTTTGTTTTTTCTTAAACGACGTTAAACCACGCTGTGTACCCATTTGCAAACTTCTTTTTTTCTTTCTTTTTCCATTACGTTTACTCAAAGCAAACTATTAAAACATATAAAATATTAAGACATAACTTGTGCGAAGCGTATTATATTTCCATCAAAGAGGAAGACCAGATACATTAAGCGCTACATAACATATAATGTAAATATTAAAAACTTATAAAAATCTCAATTAAGTTGCACAAGGTTGAACAGATTAACTGAATACTGAATACAGGTTTGAGAACTACAAAACGAATTAACTTGTATGGCTCAGTTTTATGAATAATTCGCTTTAAAAATAGGTGAGGGGCTCACAAGAATTGTTTTTCCAACCAGTTTATTTTCGTAATTGTTGGGAAAATGCACTTGATCATTGCAGCTGTAGTGTTGTGCGAATATAACGTCAGATTAAACACTGTGGTTTGGTCACACAACGCTGCTGCTAGCAGCAGCTACGTTTGAAAATAGCTACGTTTGAAAAGCCACACTAACATTAAAATATGACTGTCACACTACAGAAATATATTAATAAGGCAGCTGCCTTAGTAACTTAGTTGTTTATGATCACTGCTGTTGATAAGGAACTCATTTATTTGTTTTTACAGTTATTTTTACTGTCGCTGGTTGTCACCTTGATTCCTTTTTATAGCCCTTGAGCTCATCTCATCAAACTGTTTCGTGAGAACATTTCTTCACTTCAAAGACAGGAGGTTTGACTCCTATTCAATGTCTTTCTCAGATTTGTAATCACTGTTGTTGTTGTTGAATCCCATGAGAAAAAAATAGTTTAAATGACCATTGCAACATGTCACACGTTCCTTCTGATAACTGGAGGATCGAGACTAAAGAAGAAGTGTTGTCATGAGACATGCGCTAGTCAGTCAAGCCGGTAAAAAAGAGTTTAAGTTTAAGGTAAAGTGTTCATTAAAACGCTTTATTTAACCGAACCACACAGAGAACATCAGTCACACACCTCAGCCACTTTATTTCCGTTGGTTACTGACAAAACAGGCATTTTCAATTTATAAAGTCATTTCTCTTAGCTATGTCCAGTTATACACAGTTTGGAAAGGAAAGTATATATATAAGTACTATATATTATAAGAAACACTATATATATATATATATATATATATACACAATATTCACAGTTTTGCTAGCTATAACTATATAGTCACTGGTGACAACTGAAAACTTCCTTTGCAGACATCTGAGTGGAGGTTTAGGTTAAGTTAAGCTACAGCTCAACACAACTATCAGCTACGTTGTGGTTGGTTGTCGCATGAAGTTCTAGACGTGCAAGAACCTCATGAAGAACAATGAAGAAGATGTTTTTCAGTTACTGTTGCTACTTCAGTTCGATTGTTTACAATAGTTAGGGTTATATAATGCATTACTAATACTGTTCGCTGTGAGATATATATTCAGGTTAGACATACATGTGTTTGGCAGCTTCAGTGCTGCATAGATGCGGTTGGCTTTGCTGGGTCAAGACTTTGAAGGAGTCTTTACTTCATGTTGTGACCTACATTAAAGCACAATTGAAGTCCACTGCTGTCTGTTTATTAATAATTAAAAATCACACATCAAGAAGTCAAGCTTGCGTACTGTTTCTAGAGTGACCTTAAGGCAATGCAATAAAAATGACTTGTGTTTACTAACACAGTTTCGTTTAAACAAGTGACTTGTAAACATTATTGTCTGGAAATGTTACAGCATACAGATACAATGTTACAAAGTACAAATATACTACAGCACCTGAGTGGGAGGCGCTACTTGCAACAAGAAAAATAAACACGTAATTCAAGATTTAAAGCTCGGCCTAATGGCCTGTATACTGTAGTCGCCCATGAAGGCAGAGCTCAGTAATACAGACAGAACTGTAATACATTCATGTTTACCACGATGAGAACTTTACTCAGATTAAGGCTAAACCTCCAGTCTAGACGAAGGTGGGATTTTATTAGTCATTGCTAGCAGACCGTAGCCTAGTTCTTTTCCTTTCTCTTAATTTTGTTGAAACACCTGAAATCAAACCAATTTGGTTCGTTAAATAAAAACAGCAGACAGATCAACCGTTAAAATGATGCAGTTTTATTTGTTTTAACAAACTGACATCTTAAAGATCTTAAACAAGCAAAATAATAAACAGCCACGCAATGGAAATCTTGCAGATATTACAGCCTCTTTTCAGTCCGATGACTTGGACCAATCAAGCGTCTGTGAAATAATGAATAATGTGTTCTCTGTTCTAGAAACTTCCCTTTTTTGACAAGATATAATTTGCAGAATTGGAGAAATAAAGACTTACAACAGCTGCTTACAGTAACAGTTTCAGTCCGTCGTTTCTAAAAATGTAGTTATTGCGAAACAGGTCTACCAAATAAAACCAATGACACACTTTAAACTACAATGACACAAAGGCCTTAAAACATATTTTATCTAAATTGAGTTTTTTTAGCAATTGCATGAAATTACAGAGTTGCATTGACATCAACAAACCATTTATTATTATTACTATTATTATATATTATAAGTATATATTTTAGTATTAAGATTACTTAAAACTTCAGTTTCTTGTATGCATGATGAAAGGTAAAAAAGAGGGGTTGGAATATATGAAATGTAAAGGTATATAAACAGATTACACAAGCCTGCACTGTACAAGACAAATATAAGATCAGTCGTCTTCTTGTGTTTAAGGCTCTGGCAGGTTCAGAGCAGCATAGGTGCTGTTCTCGTGGCTGGGCCGAATATTTTTACGCAGTTTGGAAAAGTCCACAGCCACATACTGAAAGATTAACAGAGAAACAGTATTAGCATTTAAACTGCTGTTGATCCTAAACCAAAAATTTCAGTAATAGATGTTGTAGTAATAGACCAGTGATGATACTGATGGTTTTACCTGTAGGTGATTTGGGTCTTGAGGATCTTCCGTTACTTGTGTCTGCTGCACATCAGTTTTATGATGTTGTCTTGAGCTGTTTGCAAATATTTTCCAACATCCAACACATAGTCCTAAGAGCGGCACATTGATTTTAGATGACTTGAGTACAAGACGTCCCACTTTTTACATGTAGAACGTTTCTATTTTTTATTAACGTCAAGATATTAGGTTATATGAGGCAAAATATTAGGTAATATTTATATGACTAATTATTTAAAAACGATGCTGTGGCGAGACAAAATCTTTATTAAAGGAGAATATTATGTCACAAACAGCACCACACTGTATTTCATCTTCTACGGTAAAGACAAAAGCTCACTCACCTATGACTGTAATGATGAAAACACCATTCAGCACAACAGATATGATAGTGTAAGTCTTCCACTGTTCTAAATGTTGCTGCTCTGTTTTATTTGTACCCTCAGTTACTTTATTAAGTTGAGTTGTTTCTGTAAAGATAGTTTGTGCAGTCTGTTATGATAATGACCATTACAGTCAGTCATGGTAAATTTGAGCATGTAACTGACGTTACTGTCTTGAATATTTGTAACATATTCAACCATAAACCAAAGAGAGGCTCATTTATATTTTTAAACATATATATTTTGTTAACATTAAGTGTATAATAAGTGTCAGTAGTAAATGAATAATGTTACAAATGACTGAAGTTTACTTACCGTTGATGATCAGTCTTGTGCTGTTACTGAGTTTTGGAGGTGTATCTGTGTTCATACAGTAATAAACTCCTACATCATCATGAGTGACATTATATATGATCAGACGATGTTTAGATTGAACTGAATATTTGTTTTTAAATGATTTATTTAAGTAAAAAGCTTTTGTTGGGTTTGAGAAAGACCCCAATATCACTGTAGGAGAATCTGATTGTTTCAGTGAAACCCAGTAAACCTCTTCTTCATACAGATCACAGTTTATAGTCACATTTTGTCCCAAATCTGTTAGTTGATCTGAAGTCTCTGCAGCTTTAAACCACATTAATACACCTAGAAGATAATAAAGTAGGATAACAGATAATGTAAGACAATACAAAATCTGTAATTACACAAAACCACTCTGAAGACATAATATAAAAAAACTGCACACAGAAAGCTTACAAAGCATCTGTAAATATATTCATAAAGTGAAATTAACTTACAGAGCTGAATATGAATAATCCTCATATTGTTGCAGCGATCAGGACATTTTAATATAATGAAACCTGCTTCCCTTTACATAGTGTTTAAGATGAACTACAGACTGCAGAGCTCTAAAACAAAAAGAGGAAAGTCTGCTGTGACGACATTGAGCAATTTTTTCTACAATGAACACTGTTGTTAAAACGGCACAGAACTTTTGACTCTGTCGACATCTGTGGTTGGAACATAAAATTGCAAGTTAAAAATTAATTTCATTTTACCTCAATGACATATTGAGTGACTTCATTTTTTTTTTTAGTTTATTTAATAGCTTACAGATGTGTAAGTGAATATATACATTGTTAAGAGAAGAAGGAGAGGAGAAAGTGCAAATTAGAGAAGATCTGAAGATCTGATTGTTCTATTTTCACAGTTTGCTTAACGCTAATATTTCCGTTATGTAAAATTGGCTTTATAACATTCATTTAGGCCCAAGCACTGAAAGTCTTAGGGGCCTTTTTGGTGTGTATAAGTAACTATTTTTTCTCATTTTTAATTTTGACATTATTTATTTATTTAAAGGTTTTTTAGGGGTTATTTTTTAATGTATTTATTTTATTCATTTATCTATTCATTTATTATTCATTTATCAAGATCTGTGGGTGTTTTGGGGGACTTAACATGCTCAGAGTCATCAACCATTAGGCAAAGGCTGGCATATGTAAGTGGCTGGGGGGGCTCTGCAGCACCCCCTGTTATGGGGCCCACAAGCTCTCTGAGTCATTCACCTCCTCTGTTCTTTCCTAGTGGAATAAGCTGCCAGCCTCCACCCAATCTGCTGAATGACTGAAAATACACCTGTTCCACAGACACTCAACTAATCTCCAATGTTCAGTTTTGAAGTGGGTGTTAGTATATGCATGTAGTCATGTGCTCTTGTGTACATTATCAATGACCATATATCAAATCAATTTGCTCTTCTATAATTATACCAGAGTGAACTGGCTAATATGGTTTTAAACTGCTTAAAGCTCCAATTAATTATTGGAAATATTACAAGATATTATATAATATATTATATAGTGTTCTGTGTCTAATTAAAATGGGTTAAGTAACTCATGCCATGTGACTCTTTTTGCAGGCAAGTGTGCAGGCATTTACTTTGCACACTTGGGCTGTGCAAACAAGCAGTTGCTTTCAGATTGTTTGACATAAGATGTTTCACGAACATGTAGGAAAACTGCATCAGATAATGAATTATACACAACAATATAATGATATTGTTTTTGAGAATGTTCCAGCACATCCAGATGTTAAAAGGGGCATATCCACAAGAAAGAGAGAACAAATTGAAGTTTTGGTGCAACATTTTAACACTATCAATTTGTCACATATAGCACTTCGTATACTCAACTAATTTAAGGTAACACATTTTGCTTGCTTTACAAATTTCCTTTGCGATTTCCTTTTCCTGAGTATTTTAGTGAAAAAACTAATTATATTTAGTAATTCCTCCCTAAAGAGCTCCATGGACAGCGTGCGTCTTTTTAAAGATGTCTTTCCGTCGGTGTGTTTCTTGGTGCGGTCGTTTCCTGACCTTGTCCGATGGCCATAAGCGCTGTGTTACATGCCTGGGCAAACAGCATGCTGAGGCAGTGTTCACGGTGGGGTTATGCCCTCGTTGAAAGAGCATGCCCATCTCGATGGTGCGGTCATGGCTCTCTCTTGTCTCAGGAGATCGAGCCCCCCTCTGCTGCTCCATAGTCTGCTGCCTCGCCCAAACGGCCTAAGGCAACAGAGCTGGTTAGCACTCTGGAAGACCTGAGAGTGACGATGGAGACCTCTCTGTTGGGCCAGTCCCTGCGGTCCTCCCGGTCCTCTACTGCGTCGAGATCTGGGTGGCCAGGTGGTAGTGCCCCCCCATCCCCCCCCACCCCCGTGGGGCCCGTTATTACTTTTGGCACTCCGGATGAGGACAGGCTGTCTTCCACCCAGCCCAGAGCGCTCGCGGCTGGATGATTGGTTTCTGCGAAACACTCAGGAAGCTCTTTCCCGTCCCGCCCCAGTGCCTTTCTTCTTGGAGGTGCACGCAGAGTTTCAAAAGTCATGTATGGCACCTTTTTCTGCCCGAAGCCACTTTCCCGTCCTGCAGTTTCACCAGGCCAAGGCGCTTAAGCAGGTCCACAAGGGTAGTCCCGAGCCAGGGTTGATGCAGGAACTGCGCACGGCAACCGACTAAGGTCACGGCGCGGGCCCTTGGCCATAGCCCTGTCCCTGTTGAGCCAGCCGTAGGTAGTCGATGCCCACTCCTCAGGCCCCTGACAAAGCCTTCAAACGGACGGCTAGGCGGCCCTGAGTTGAGTCACCTGGAGGGAAGAGGGACTGCTCTTTCTCAGAAGGTGGTGACTGCACTGCTCCTTTCCCCGGTGGAGGGCCGGGTGGAGAATCCTTGGTTTTCTTTCGTTCCGCCGCCAGGCGACTGTTTCCTCACCCTCTGGGCCATACTGGATGTTGCCCGACACTCCTGGGCTCGTTCTTCGCCATGGCGGGTGCGTTTTCAGGGCGTGGCCCCTCCTCATTCACCCCCTGCCCCCCCGGGGCTGGTGGCTCAGCCCTTTTCGGCTTGAGCCCGGCCCCGGTGCTTCTTCGAGCATGTCTCTCACCCCTCTGGTACCACTTGCACGGAGTCTGGGGACCTGGCTAGAGCTCCCCAGCCCGTCTCCCTGGCTCCTGAGGATGATGAGACTCGGCTATGCGATTCAGTTTGCCAGGCGCCCCCACCCCACCCCCCCCGGGTTCCGCGACATCCAGTCCACCTCTGTGGCGGCCAGCGATGCTGCGGTCCTCCAGACGAAGGACGCAATAGTGCCTGTCCCTCCATCCGTTATGAAGTCTGGGTTTTACAGCCCGTACTTCATCATGCCGAAAAAGGGCATGATGAAGTGCCCCATTACGGGAAGTGGGAATCTCGATGACTGTCTCATTCTGGCACACTCTTGAGAGCGGTTGTGCAAACAAAGGCCCAGGTGCTTCGGCACCTCAGCCACCTTGGGCTTCAGATCAACTGGGAAAAGAGCAAGCTCTCCCCAACAGAGCATCTCTTTTCTTGGTATGAAGCTGGACTCGGTCACTATGATGGCGTGCCTCTCTAACGAGCGTGCGCAGTCACTGCTGCGTTGTCTGAACAAGTTCAGCACCAAGACGGTGGTCCCACTGAAACTCTTTCAGAGGCTCCTGGGGCATATGTCATCTATGGCTGCGGTCACTCCGCTTGGCCTGATGCATATGAGACCACTGCAGCACTGGCTACACGACCGGGTCCCGAGGTGGGCATGGCACTGCGGTACATACCGGGTAACTGTCACTCCGACGGGCCGCCAAACCCTCAGCCCTTGGTCGGACCTTGCCTTTCTACGGGCCGGGGTGCCCTTAGAACAAGTGTCCAGGCACGTTGTTGTGACAACAGATGCCTCCAAGACAGGCTGGGGTGCCGTATGCAACGGGCAGGCAGTTTCGGGCTCCTGGACTGAATGGGAACTGGTTACATATGTAACCCTCGTTCCCTGAAGGAGGGAACAGAGACGTTACATCCCCCGGCTGCAAGCCTGATTCACCGCTGATTGACCAGGACACATCTCGGCTCCTCAGCAAGAACCTGAATAAAAGCAAGCATTTATACACCCGCTTCCGGGTGATATATATTTGCTTCTGCTCTCTCTAATTGTAATTGTTAAAATTGTTCAATTACTACTTAATTCAATTCAATTCAAAGTTCAATTATTACTAGTAAAAATGCAATTACGACAAGTACCGCTGGGGACATTAAAAGATCCTTTTCGTCTATTTTTTATAGTCACTAGTTATAATATATTTACTTGCATTCACATATCTACTTCATCACTTGGATAAATAACTCCCACCACTAATATGAAATAACCACAAAATGTAAATGGTTAAACTGCACATCCCAGGTTTTATTTAATTTTATTTTTATACATGTTAGTTAAAACATAAAGAAATTACAACACTTCTGCGCAAATAAGATTGCTAATCACGTGACCAACTGCACACGAACCTACAGTCTAACGTGACGTGAAAAGTTTAGGCGTCGATTTTCCGGAAGTCTGAACGCTACCTTGTTTTGTTCCTAAAGTAGCATTTCACTATAATTTCAGATAGATATTTGATATTATATTTGAACATTAAAAACATTAGGTCAACATGATCGTCAGGTATGTGTATGTATAAAGATTTTAGTATGAGTTAAAGACAATGACGTTGTGTAGTAGCTAGCATTGAAGGGCTAACGTAGTTTGCCTGTAATTTTTAATTTTTTATCATTTTAGTAATAAAATGTAGATTAAGATCATTTAAAGTTGTAATGTAAAGGATAATGCTGCTGTCTCTGTTGTTTACACGGTTTATTTAATTGTAGATTGAGGTTAGCTTGTTAGCGGACGGATAATGAGTCGTATATATAAAAACTGATCGAGGAAAGTTTCCAAAATGTGCTTGATTTGACACGGAATAATCCTTCAGCCGTACTGTTTTGTATAAAATTGATCTAATGTGCCTGAAACAAATGTCTTTATATTATTAACTATACTGCAGGAATAGCTGCAGTTATTAGAGTACAAAAGGACTAAATTCAACGTACAGAAACTTGTTTTTCTGTTTTCTACAGTTGCTGCTTCATATTTTCTATTCTGATAAGCAGAGGTAAGTAACTGAAACAAACTCAGTTTTAAAGTAACTAATTATCTCACAGAATGTCAGATTGTGTGTCTGCAGTTAAAGTTTTTTCTCATTTCAGCTCTGCTGGACACAGTTACGGGTTTTATTGGAGGTTCTGTTATCCTGCCATGTTTTTTAAGTAAAGATGATCTTAACGTTCAAGACATTGATGTGCGTTGGAAACACAATGGCAGCTTTATTGGGCATAACATTATTGGGGGCAGAGGTGTAACTGACAATCTGAACTTGCTGTACAAGGACAGAACTGAAACTTTTCCTGCAGAGTTTGCAAAGGGAAACTTTTCCCTCAAGCTCAAGAATCTTAAAGACAGTGATGCAGGAAAGTACCAGTGCTACATCATACATTCATCAGAACATGTGATCATACAGCTGCTCATCAACGGTGTGTTTAATATTGCACAGTGTTTTCATTAAAGAAAGTTTTAAAATCTGAATGCAATCTAAATTTGTCCAAATGTTCACTGAAGTAGTTTCAATCTACATACTGCTATACATGAATTATAAATTATGTTTTAATCACATTCCACTGATCATTTTTTATAACCATTGTTTGTTGCAGAATCAACTGCAGTAGAAGAAGAACAACCAAAAGAGGAAGATAGAAACCAGGGAGAAACAAAACTGCTGTTGATGAAGATATTAATTCCTATGCTTTGTGTTTTTGTGCTGTTATGTATTTTTTTCTGTATTGCATTTATATTGAGGAAAGAGGGTGATAAAACCTCTAGATCAGGGTGTCTGTCCTGTAGATTTTGGGAGCGACAGTTATCAGACACATCTGAACCAGTTAATCAGGATGAGAAGGATTTCTCCGGGGTCCAGATTTAAATATACTTTGGTTTTGAAGTGTATGCTAAATTAAAACCAAAGTTTCTTTAACAGAATGTTAAGAAAGTTTTGAATTCTATTTTGACATCAGAGTTGAAAGTGATGTTGAAAGGGGCGTGTCCCCATGAGACTTCAGTTTTGGTACAACATTTCTACTATCAAACATAGTATTCTGCTGTCAACATATATCTAATTGTTACTTATAACTTTGTGTATAGTCAGCTACTATAAAGTAACATATTTTGCTTTGCTTTGTGCTGATTAATACAGTTGTATTAGATTTCAACTATTTCAACTAACAATTACAACTATAAGTCACCCATCAAACTTTTTTTGTAATTTAAAGTCTCTGTTTCACTTCATTTGTAATTGTGTTGGTCAGCATTCAATGTTTAGCGACACAACATCAAGTATTTAGAAATTTTTGATTATATAAATTGGATAGTTCAGGTCCTTGATGCTGATTGGTTGATTGTTGTGGTTTATTCATGATAAAGCTCAGCATCTCTAGCACTTTTTAATAATTGTTGCACCGCAACATTCTGTTACAATTTTAATGTCAGGGAATATATCATTTAGTAAAGAATGTCACAGAAATATACATTGTTTTCTATATATAAAAACAGTTAAATTTATGTCCGTAAAATTTCTTTTGAGAAAGGCACTTGATTTTTTTCAATGTCAGCGTTGAAGGGATTGCAGGCAATCTGCTGTATAGCACAACCTCTCGTGCCGTATTGTTTATTTATGGGAATTTGCTTCGGAGCTAAATTATGTTTTCTTTCAGCTGTTTTTTTTTATGTTGGTTGCTGTAATGTTTGTGCCTCCACTGACAGTTAACTGACCTCTGTTTTGAACTGTCCTGATTTATTACAATTAACTGCCTTGAATTACAGTGTATTTACACACTGTATTTTAAATTTTGGGGTTTAAGTATTTTCAGGGTCTTGTATTGTTTTTGCTTGCAATAAAATTCAAACCTGCTTATTGCATTTTGATTACTCTTAATTATAGTTTATAAATTATTTTTTATTCCAGACCCCAGAATCTCTGTCTGTACTTTTGGAGTGTTATAATTTTTGTTTCTTTCCATTTCTAATTTTGCCTTGCTCAACACAGACTCTGTTGTTTGTTTGTGTTGCCTGTATTTGTCTCAGACACAGAATAGTTATTAGTATTTAATGTTATAAACCATCTTGGGGCTGTAAGAAACATGTAGTGTGTAATTATTAATAGATTTACCCAAAACACTTGTTATCAAGTGCCAGGACCCATGATATTATACCATATGTGGTGCGTATACGGCACTATGACCAATAGGGGGCGCCAAAGAGAAAGAGCATCAGGGGATCAAAGCGTTTAAGGCAAAGCTATGTTTCATTAATTCCTTCAGTTTTATGTGTCTACTCATTTTGGGCCAAATATATGGCTATTCATATCATGTTATAAATGTATGAATGTTAATGCATTAAATGTCAAATTATACAACCAAATGGCATGTGTACTAAATTTATATATAGGATATAAAGTGACTACAGTGCCTGAAGGTGGAGCCTACTGGCCTCTCCAGACATGTTCTGATTAAATTCTTTCAGCTTGTGGCTGTTGAACTTACGTAATTGAACTTGTGATCTTCTGCTAAAAAGCATGATAATTAATAAATAAGTTGTTGTTTACAGTGTGCATTTATTGTCAACATAAATCCACACAAGTCTAATAAGCACGTTTTGATGTTTGTAAATATATGCTTTACATTTTATTTGTATAAACAGGGCCTTTATGTTGATTTTTTTTGTGTAAAATCATTTTAATATTCCTTAAAGAACCTTTTCTTAGGTTATTTAAGGAATTTATCCTTCATTATAAGCTGTAAGGAAGTCATATTTTTAGACTAATATATATTTATATATATATATATATTTATATATTAAGTCAAGAGATGACGTTCTGTGTATATTGTATTGATTTTATATCATTTGTTTGGTGTTCAGTTAACATATTCAATGGTATATTTGATTTATACGGTGTTGGCCCAGATGTGTATTAGCTTTGAGGCAAATTGGCTCATATTATTTTAGTAAAAGGTCTTTAGAAGCAGAAGGTTGTGCTGTTTAAGGATGTTACTTCACAAAGTTGTTGGACTGGTTAAGTAGTTGTAATAGATTCTGAACATACTTTGTGATAAAGGCTTCAATGCTGATCAAACAGCGTCACTGTTTAGACATCAAAGTTAGTTGGTTCAATGCATTTAAGCATGTAGGCACGGTCAAGAAGATCTTCTGAAGCTCGGACCATGAGAACGGCTTATGTAAGTGACTTTGAACATGACATGGTTGTTGGTAAAAGATGAGCTGGTTTGAATCATTCAGAAATTGCTGATCTACAACCATGTACAGAAGGAGAAAGAAAAAATATCCAGTGAACGGAAGTTTTCTGAGGGAAAATGCCTTGTCAGAGAAGAATTGAGTGCTTCAAGCTGACAGAACGGCGAAAGTAATTCAAATGAAGCATTTTTTCCTTACAAAGCACCACACGTGCAGTCATGAAGCAGATGGGCTACAAGCAGCAGAAGAACCCAATGGGTGCCACTGTCAACAAGAACAAGCAAGTGATGCACAGTCACCATATCTCAATAAAGCGGCTTTAGAATGCGGTGGAATCATGGAAGATACGCATCATGAATGTGTAGCTGACAAAACTGCAGCAAGTGTGAGATGCTGCCATCTCAATATGGACCAAGATCTCTGAAGAATGTTTGCACCTTGTTTAAGCCATGTCATAAATAAAGGCAGTTTAAACCGGTACTTGCAAAGTGTAACTAATAAAATGGCCGCTGAGTGTATTGACGTGCAAATTAAACAACAGACATTTTTCTCAAATGGGAAATTTCAATTGTGAAAAACAACTTTATAGACTTGTTGAATTTGTTTCAAACCTTGATATTTATTATTATTATGTTGTTGTTGTTATTAATTTTTTATTACTTATGTTTTCACTGCTTAGAGTATATTTAAATTAATGTACCCTGTGTAATATTATCTTGTTATTAACAGTACACACTCCCATCATATTAACAAGAACATCATTCCTTCCATTTCAATTATGAAGTTGATTAGATTATTGATTAAGCTCAGAGAAAAATCTACAGTAACAAACTCTATTTAAAATCTCTCTTGACAAATTAGACTTAATTTTAGACTTATTTAGACTTATACATTAGAATGATACATTTTTCTCCATAAAACTAATCTTTTTGAATATCAGGTCTGTGTTTGGGTTGGTTATTTGGGAGTCATGTTATCAGGGGGCTAAGCCCCATATCGTCCCAAAATTTAGCAACACCCCTGTTCTCATCTACTCTTTCTCTGATATCATAAGATTTCATAAATGACCTACCGTCATTTCCTGCGACATCACAGTCATGTCATCACCAGTCACCCAGGCTGTTTACACATTATTAAATGTTGTCGAAATAGTAGGTTCAGGAGAAAACTTGATCCAGGAACTGAGAGGAAGGAAAGAGAAAATTTGAATTAGAATTTGAAAGGTCTCTTTTTCACTAATTCTGTTAGTTTGTATTATACCAAAACAGCTAATGAGAATTGTTTATGATCACATTGCAAAGCAAGTTAGCATCATGTTCTTGAAGCATCAGTAATCAGGTATTTTGCACAGTCAAATCATCCTACCTTTTATTTTACTGTTCATCATCCTATCATACGCATCTTCGGCAAAATTACTTGCAGTAGGAATTATTGATAAGGTAGCACGGACCGATAGATATAGCTGTAATTTTGTGCTACGGTAAGAAAATCTGACAAGGTAGAACAAAATAACAGAACACCGCTCTGCTATGTACTTTAGTGATTTTTGGTTGAACAGACTCAAAATATCAAACCACATTAATGAATATCTCACACCACTACTATTAAAAGCAAAAAATGGTATTTTAATACATTTAAAAAAACATTAAGAAATTATAACACTTCTACGGCAAATAATATTGCTAATCACGTGACCAACGTCACACACATGTACCTACGTCTAACGTGACATGAAAAGTTTAGGCCTCAATATTGTTCCGGAAGTCTGAACGATACTGAATACTTTCTTTTGTTCGAAAAAAGTAGCATTTCATTATAATTTCAGATAGATATTTGATATCATATTATAACATTAGGACAACATGATCGTCAGGTATGTTTAAGAATGTATATAGAATTTTATAAGAGTTTAAGACAATGACGTTGTGTAGTAGCTAGCATTGAAGGGCTAACATAGTTTGCCTGTCAATTTTAATTGAATCTAGTTAACAGTAATAAAAAGTAGATTAACACGAGTCGAAGGTTGAGGGTAATGCTGCTGTCTCTGTTGTTTACGCGGTTCAGTTGTTTCAGTTGGAATTAATGTTAGCGCGTTAGCAGGCCGAATAGTGAGTTGTGATCAGATTACATTATTATGTTCTACAATAATGATCATTGCTTAAATGAACTGCATTTTTAATTTAAATAATATTTGAATGTAGGAAGTATGTTGGTGTAGTATGTTGGATGTACTTGACACTTGGATTGGACATAGAATGACCCTTTGGCCGTACTGTTTTTGTCTTACATTTATCCAGTAACGAATGTCTTTGTATTATTAGCCATACTGCAGATATGGCTGCAGTTATTAGAGTAAAATAGGGCTAAATCCAATTTACAGAAACTTGTTTTTCTGTTTTTTACAGTTGCTGCTTCATATTTTGTCTTCTGATAAACAGAGGTAAACAACTGAAACAAACTCAGTTTTAAAGTAACTAATTATCTCACACCAGAATGTCAGATTGGGTGTCTGCAGTTAAAGTTTTCTCTCATTTCAGCTTCTCTGCTGGAAAGAGTTGAGGGTTTTATTGGAGGTTTTGTTGTCCTGCCATGTTTTTCAAGTAAAGATGATCCTAAAAATCAAGAAGACATTGATGTGCGATGGAAACACAATGGCAGTTATATTGTGCATAAAATTATCGGGAACAAAGATGTAACTGAGAATCAGAATGTGCTGTACAGGAACAGAACCGAAACATTTCCTCCACAATTTAAAGAGAGAAACTTTTCCCTCAAGCTCAACAATCTTAAATACAGTGATGCAGGAAAGTACCAGTGCTACATCATACATTCAAATGAACAAAAGATCGTACAGCTGCTCATCAAGGGTGTGTAAAACTGATTAATATTGCATGACGTTTTTATTTAAGAAATGTTTCTTTAAAATCTTAATACAGTAAATTTGTAAAGTTCACTGAAGTAGTTTCGGTCCACATGCTGTTATATATGAATTACAGCAGCTTACTGTTGCCTTCTATCACATGCCACTGATGATTTTTCACAAACAGAAGAAAAGCAACCAGCAGAAGAAGAAAAGCAACCAGCAGAAGAAGAAGAAAAGCAACCAGCAGAAGAAAATAAAAATGATGGAGCAGAAACAAAGCTGCTGTGGATGAAGATATTAATTCCAGTGCTTTGTATTTGTGTGCTGTTGTGTATTTTTGCCTGTATTGCATTTAAGTTGAGGAAAGAAAAAACCTCTAGATCAGGGTGTCTGTAGAGTTTGGGACCGACAGACAGAAAGACACATCTGAACCAGTTAATCAGGATTAGTTGAGTTTCTCACGGGTCCAGATTTAAATCTGCATTGGTTTTGAAATGTCTGCTAACATGTATGTAGTCATATACTCTTCAGTGCATTTAAAAACCAAAGTATACATGTTCATTTCATCAAGTCTAATGTTTCAAAATTATTATTTTCTACCAAAGTTAACTGGTAAATGTGATTTAAACTGCTTTAAGGAATAGTTCAACCAAAAATGAAAGTTATATAAAATAATGTTTTGGCTTTTTCCAGCTTGTAATAGCTTTGAATAGTGACAGAGAATTTGAGGCTTCAAAAAAGTGGACACACCCAACATACAAATAATCCACACGAATCCAATGGTTTAGTGAACGGTGTGTAATTTTCAAAAACTCTGTCACTAATAACAATGTCTGTTGTAAATAATATATTAGTTATGTTGATGTAAAGATGTGATCAAGTATTATTGTGTGTGTAATAGTTTCAACAAGTGGAAGTATTGTTTATATGAAAGTTTTAGCACATGAATGAACATGATAAGCTCTGAATTCTATTTTGACATCAGAGCTGTGATGTTGAAAGGGGCGTGTCCACATGAGAGAGAGTTTTCAGTTTTGGTGTAACATGTCAATAATATAAAACTGTCACATATAACATTATATAATCAACTAATATAAGATAACTGGCATTTTGCTTTGCTTTGTTCATATTAATACAGGTATTAGTATTAGATTAGATTTATTAGATTTACAACAAGATCAGTTTTGCAGCTTGAAAAAGCATTATTTCACTGTGGCCTTGATAAAATTATCTGTAACTTCAAATCTCTCTCTTTTACTTTATTTGTAATTCTCTTGCTCAATCTTCAACATTTAGTGACAACATCAGGTGTGTTTGTTTATATAAAATGGTTACTTCAGGTCCTTGATGCTGATTGGTTGATAGCTGTGGTTATTCACGCTAAGGGCAGCACCTATAGCACTTTGTAATATTTGTTGCATGGCAACAGTCTGTTTTCATGTCAGGGAATATATATTGTTTAATAAAGTCTGTAACATTTTCTTTGAGAAAGGCACTTGATTTTTGTCACTGTCAGGGTTGAAGGGATTGCAGGCGATCTTCTGTGTAGCACAACCTCTCGTACATTATTGTTTATTTATGGGAATTTGCTTCAGAGCTAATATCTGTTTTTTTTCCTGCTGTTGAAAATTTCTACATGTTTGTTGCTGTAATGTTTGTGCCTTTACTGACAGTTAACTGACCTGTTCTAAACTGTGCCTGACTTGTTACAATTAACTGCCTTGAATTACAGTGTATTTACACACTGTATTTTCTATTGTCAGGTTACTAGTCTTCTTATTGACATTAATTCTGAACAGTTTTTATACTTTCTGATGGTTTGTCTATCGTAGTTTTGGTTTCAATTTTGGGGTTTAAGTTTTTTCAAGGTTATCTGGTCTTGTATTATTTTTGCTTGCAATAAAATTCAAACCTGCTTATTGCATTTTGATTACTCTTTCAATTATAGTTTATAAATTATGTTTTTATTCCAGAATCTCTGGCTGTATTTTTACAGTGTTTTAATTCTTGTTCGTTTTCCATTTCTAATTTTGCCTTGCTCAACACACAGTCTATTTTTTGTTTGTGTTGCCTGTATTTGTTTTAGACAAAGAATAGTTATTAGTATTTAATGTTATAAACCATCTTGGGGCTGCAAGAAACATGTAGTGTGTAATTATTAATAGATTTACTCAAAACACTTTTGTAATCAAATGTCTGGAACCATGTTCTCATAACATATGTGGTGCGTATACGGCCCTGTGACATCACAGTATTGTCATCACCAGTCACCCAGGCTGTTTACACATTATTAAATGTTGTGGAAATAGTAGGTTCAGGAAAAAACTTGATCCAGGGACATTACTTTACTTTGCACACTTGGGCTGTGCAAACAAGCAGTTGCTTTCAGATTGTTTGACATATGTTTCACGAACATGTAGGAAAACTGCACCACATAATGAAAAAGATTTGGCTGATACCCTGTTACTTGAAAGTTTTGGGCATGTATGTTTGATCAGGGTTGGAGCTAAACTCTAACTCTGCATGACACAGAATACAGGTGGTGGAGAAGGCTAAGATTTCCAAACGGGGCCGGGAAACTCCAAAACTGTCTGGAAGCAGTGGAAGCAGAACCAAAATGGGGAGTGGTTTCATCCCATTGTCAGATAGACACGACCCCACGCGCCCATCTCTAACCACCCCCTTTTTTGAGGTACCGCCCACTTTTGGAGTTTACGCCTTATTTTTGACAGCTCTGCTTTAATCTACTTAAATTTTAAGATGAACAGGCTCAAAATATTAAACCATTTGGATAAAAATATCCCACTCATATCCCATTTTAAATACATTTTATATACATTTTAAATTACAACACTTCTACGGCAAAAACATTGATAATCACGTGATCAACCTCACGCACACGTACCAACGTCTGACGTGACGTGAAGTTTAGACCTCAATATTGTTGCGGAAGTGTGATCGATATAGCTTTTTGTTCTAAGAAAAAGAAGCATTTCGCTAAAATTTCAGTTAGATATCTGTTTTTATATTTTAACATTAATAACATTAGGACAACATGATCGTCAGGTATGTATAAAATATTTAATAAAAGTTAAAGACAATGACGTGTTGTCAGCATAGTAGCTAGCATTGAAGGGCTAACGTAGTTTCCCTGTCAATTTTTGTTTAATAGAAATAAAAAATAATAAAATTACTTAATTACAAGTACAAGTACTTAATTAACAGTGATTAAAAGTAGATTAACTTGAGTTGAAAGTTGAGGGTAATGGTGCTGTCTCTGCTGTTTACCCGGTTCAGTTATTTCAATGCGAATTAATGGTAGCTCGTTAGCAGGCCGGATGGTGAGTTGTGATCGAATTATATTGTTGTCTTTTAGCTACAATAATGATTGTTGCTTAAATTAACGGCACTAGTTTAAATTATATTTGGATGGAGGCATGTTGCTCACCTTCTGTGTTTGTTCATCAACTATTTTCTTATTTTTATTAGAATAAATTTTTAACAGTGTGATAGATAATTATAATAATGATTAAAATCTAACCATTTTAGTTATGTATTTATAGTACGTTGGCATCTTAAGTAATTTTTCACCACCTCTTATATGACTCCAAATGTCAGGTAAAAATTGTCATTTGAAAAATAGTGGATTACTCACTAGGCTTTTCTGTAGCTCAGTGGGTTTGATCCCAGGGATTGTACATACTCTTCATGTTGATTGTTGGCTGTTGTGGTTTTAAAGATGTGATCAAGTATTGTTTTTATGAAAGTTTCAGCACATGAATGCTGTTGGGAAGCTCTGAATTCTATTTTGACATCAGAGTTGTGATGTTGAAAGGGGCGTGTCCACATGAGAGAGAATTTTTCATTATTGTATCATTAGCTATACTGCATGAATAGCTGCAGTTATTACAATAGTACAAACTTACAGAAACTTGTTTTTCTGTTTTCTACAGATGCTGTTTCATATTTTGTCTTCTGATAAACAGAGGTAAGCAACTAAAACAAACTCAGTTTTAAAGTAACTAATTATCTCACACCAGAATGTCAGATTGGGTGTCTGCAGTTAAAGTTTTCTCTCATTTCAGCTTCTCTGCTGGGCACAGTTACGGGTTTTATTGGAGATTCTGCTGTTCTGCCATGTAATTCAAGTAAAAATATTTCTAAAATTCAAGACATTGATGTGCGTTGGAGACACAGTGACAACCTTATTGTGCATAACATAATTGAGGACAGAGATGTAACTGACAATCAGGATTCGCTGTACAGGAACAGAACTGAAACTTTTCCTGCAAAGTTTGCAAAAGGAAACTTTTCCCTCAATCTCAAGAATCTTAAACACAGTGATGCAGGAAAGTACCAGTGCCTCATCATGCATTCAAATGAACTTGTGAAAGTACAGCTGCGCATCAACGGTGTGTAAAACTGTTTAATTAAAGAAACACATTTGCACATTGTTTTTATTAAAGAAAGTTTTAAAATCTAAACGATTGTCCAATTGTTTACTGAATATAGTTTCAGTCTACATGCTGCTATATATGAATAATAAGTTTTGTTTTAATCACATTCCACTGATCATTTTAACTGTTTTTTATTGCAGAATCAACAGCAGAAGAAAGGCTGTCAACAGCAGAAGAGGAGCAGTCAACAAAAGAAAAAGGAAACCAAGCAGAAACAAAGCTGCTATTGATGAAGATATTAATTCCAGTGCTTTGTGTTGTGCTGTTGTGTATTTATGTCTGTATTGCATTTAAATTGAGGAAAGGGGGTTATAAAACCTCTAGATTTGTGACCGACAGACAGAAAGACACATCTGAACCAGTTAATCAGGATCAGTAGAGTTTCTCACGTGTCCAGATTTAAATCTACTTTGGTTTTGAAATGTCTGCTAACATGTATGTAGTCATATACTCTTAAGTGCATTTCAAAACCAAAGTATACATGTTCGTTTCATCAAGTCTAATGTTTCAAAATTATTATTTTCTACCAAAGGTAACTGGTAAATGTGATTTAAACTGCTTTAAGGAATAGTTAAACCAAAAATGAAAGTTATATAAAATAATGCCCTAGCTCTTTTCCAGCTTGTGATGGCTTTGAATAGTGACAGAGAATTTAAAGCATCAAAAAAGTGGACACACCCAACATACAAATAATCCACACAAATCCAATGGTTTAGTGAACTGTGTCTGAGCTTCAAAAACTCACTAATAACAACGTCTGTTGTAAATAATATATTAGTTATGTTGATGTAAAGATGTGATCAAGTATCTTTACTGTATGTGGCCTTTAGTATTGTTTTTATGAAAGTTTCATCACATGAATGATCTTGGGAAGCTCTGAATTCTATTTTGACATCAGAGTTGTGATGTTGAAAGGGGCGTGTCCACATGAGAGAGAGAGTTTTCAGTTTTTGGTGCAACATTTCAATAATATCAATTCGTCACATATAACATTGTGTATAATCAACTAATATAAGATAACTGGCATTTCGCTTTGCTTTGTTCATATTAATACAGGTATAAGTATTAGATTTATTAGATTTACAACAAGATCAGTTTTTCAGCTTGAATAAGCATTATTTCACTGTGGCCTTGATAAAATTATCTGTAACTTCAAATCTCTCTTTTACTTTATTTGTAATTCTCTTGCTCAATGTTCAACATTTAGTGACAACATCAAGTGTGTTTGTTTATATAAAATGGTTACTTCAGGTCCTTGATGCTGATTGGTTGATAGCTGTGGTTTATTCACGCTAAAGGGCAGCACCTGTAGCACTTTGTAATATTTGTTGCATGGCAACAGTCTGTTTTCATGTCAGGGAATATATATTGTTTAATAAAGTCTGTAACATTTTCTTTGAGAAAGGCACTTGATTTTTGTCACTGTCAGGGTTGAAGGGATTGCAGGCGATCTTCTGTGTAGCACAACCTCTCGTACATTATTGTTTATTTATGGGAATTTGCTTCAGAGCTAATATCTGGGTTTTTTTCTGCTGTTGAAAATTTCTACATGTTTGTTGCTGTAATGTTTGTGCCTCTACTGACAGTTAACTGACCTCTGTTCTGAACTGTGCCTGACTTGTTACAATTAACTGCCTTGAATTACAGTGTATTTACACACTGTATTTTCTATTGTCAGGTTAAGGTCTTCTTAATCACATTAATTCTGAACAGTTTATACTTTCTGATGGTTTGTCTATCGTAGTTTTGGTTTCAATTTTGGGGTTTTAAGTTTTTCAGGGGTATCTGGTCTTGTATTATTTGTGCTTGCAATAAAATTCAAACCTGCTTATTGCATTTTGATTACTCTTTTGATTATAGTTTATAAATTGTTTTTATTCCAGAATCTCTGCCTGTATTTTTACAGTGTTTTAATTCTTGTTTGTTTTCCATTTTGCCTTGCTCAACACAGACTGTTTGTTTGTGTTGCCTGTATTTGTCTCAGACACAGAATAGTTATTAGTATTTAATGTTATAAACCATCTTGGGGCTGTAAGAAACATGTAGTGTGTAATTATTAATAGATTTACTCAAAACACTTTTGTAATCAAATGTCTGGACCCATGTTCTCATAACATATGTGGTGCGTGTACGGCACTATGGCCAACAGGGGGCGCCAAAGAGAAACATCGTGCATAAAGCATTTAAGGCACAGCTGATTTTCATTAATTCCTACAGTGTTATGTGTCTACTCATTTTGTGCCCAAAATGTGACTATTTATGTCATACCTATTTTGTATGTTCTAGGTGTTTTCTTGTCATTTAAGTCAAGAGATGACGTTCTGTGTATATTGTATTAATTTTATATTTATACTAAATATTATATATTTATAGTAATTAATTTTATACTGTGTTGGGCCAAATGTGTATTAGCTTTGAGGCAAATTAGCTGATTTGGCAAAAGGCAAATTTGATTTAGGCAAATTTGATTTCAGTAAAAGGTCTTTAGAAGCAGAAGGTTGGTGCTGTTTTAGGATATGGTTATTCACAATGTTGTTGGACTGGTTAAGTAGTTGTAATAGATTCTGAACATAACTGGTGAACATAAAGGCTTCAATGCTGATCAAACAGCGTCACTGTTTAGACATCAAAGTTGTTGGCACAAAAGGCATGTAGGGGCGGTCAAGAAGATCTGAAGCTCGGACCATCAGAATGGCTTATGTTATGTTATGTTAAGTGACTTTGAACATGACATGGTTGTTGGTAAAAGATGAGCTGGTTTGAATCATTCAGAAATTGCTGATCTACAACCATTTACAGAAGGAGAAAGAAAAAATATCCAATGAACAGAAGTTCTCTGAGGGAAAATGCCTTGTCAGAGAAGAATTGAGTGCTTCAAGCTGACAGAACGGCGAAAGTAAATCAAATAAAGTATTTTTTTGCAACCAAGTTCTCTGAAAGCACAACACGTGCACTCATGAAACAGATTGGCTACAGCAGCAGAAGAACCCAATGGGTGCCACTGTCAACAAGAACAAGCAAGTGAGGCACAGTCACCATATCTCAATAAAGTGACTTTAGGATGCGGTGAAATCATGGAAGATAAGCATCATGAATGTGTAGCTGACAAAACTGCAGCAAGTGTGAGATGCTGCCATCTCAATATGGACCAAGATCTCTGAAGAATGTTTGCACCTTGTTTAAGCCATGCCATAAATAAAGGCAGTTTCTGAGGGCAAAAGGGGTCCAAACCGGTACTTGCAAAGTGTACCTAATAAAATGGCCAGTGAGTGTATTGATGCGCATACTAAACAACATTTTTCGCAAATGAGAAATTTCTAAGTTTGTGAAATGCAACTTTAAAGACTTACCTTAAATTCCAAAATTGTTTCAAACCTTGATATTTATTATTATTATTATGTTGCTGTTGTTGAATTATTATTCATTTTTTATTACATATGTTTTCACTGCTTTTCATCATACTTATGTTTTTATCATTCCTTCCATTTCAATTATGAAGTTGATTAGATTATTGATTAAGCTCAGAGTAAAATCCATGTAACAAACTCTCTATAAAATCTCCCCTGACAAATAATCTAGTCTTAATTTTAGACTTATTTAGACTATTATATTCTTCCCCTCAGTATATATATATATATATATATATATATATATATATATGTACTTTATAATAATCTTTTTTCCCTGTAAAACTAATCCTTTTTGAATATCAGGTGTGTTTGGGTTGGTTGTTAGGGAGTCATGTTATCAGGGGGCTAAGCCCCATATCGTCCCAAAAATTAGCAATGCCCCTGTTCTCATCTGCTCTGTCTCTGATCTGATCATAAGATTTCATAAATGACCTACCGTCATTTCCTGCGACATCACAGTCATGTCATCACCAGTCACCCAGGCTGTTTACACATTATTAAATGTTGTGGAAATAGTAGGTTCAGGAGAAAACTTGATCCAGGAACTGAGGGGAAGGAAAGAGAAAATGTAAAAACTATTACCATTTTACACCTGCTGTAGCAAAAACCACTTTAAAAACATTACAAACCTCAAATCATTTGAATTGTCTAATAATTTCCTGTTTGATAGAATACATGATGATGAACTACATAAAATAACTCTTTTATCCTTGTTTACCTGTTGCCTTGCCCTTGTCTTGTTTTCTGATTTGAATGACTGACTATGAGTGACGTTGAACCTGTTTTGACTTCGGCTCTTGAATATTCAGTATTAGTCCTAAGGCACATGGATCTACACCCTGTTCTTTTCCAGACTAAAAATATACACTGTGGCAATGTAATAATCTCGCCCAGCAGAACAATAACAGAGGCTATTTGTTCTTTTGTATCGTTTTTATAACGATAGTATATAAAAGCCGCAGTAAATAATAGTAAGTAAATAGTATATAAAAAGATGCAGTACAATTAAATGACTGCAAATTCTGCAAAACAAATCCATCACTGTCTAAAAACGATCACAACATTTGTAAAACAATTTTTAAATATTTATATACAGGATTGGAACAGGGACGGTCAATAAGTGCAGGAAGTACGAGTTTGTCCGCTTGTTGTTTGCTTTTACTGATAGTCCTACAGGACAGCCTGGTTAATTTTTGACCCTTGTCAAAAAAACATTAACTGAAAGGTTACAGTGTTATCTCACAACAGAGGTCTGTTTAAGTATCAGCTCAGGCTGTCACGTTTAAGGAAGAGCTTTTAGTCTATATTTGCATTTCTGGCTCTTGTTCCAGCAATGTGTTTATGGTCATAATATCTGTATTTCCTGCCTGTTACAATAAGCAGCAGAACATTTTTAACTTATTTTGGGTATTGAATTACATCTGCACTTTTAGAATGTAACTGCTACATGTTTAACAACAGATCAGCCAATCCTCAGCTACCTCCGTGCTTGCCTGTAAATATTTGTGCACATTTTACAGTTTATTATTATCATTGGTGATTAATAAATGTAATGAAGTTTATTTAACAAAGTTTGAGTCACGCAATCCAGCAAATTATCACATAGTAATATATATATATATATCTGTCCCTCACCTCTGTCCTATAACAGTTTTTGCAGCATCCCATCGCCTCACTATTGGCTGGTATCTACCCCAGTCAAGGATAAGGGGAGCACTGGGTTTGGGGCAAATATCTAAGCTTGGAGCCCACCAAATATTCAACTGATTGAATATTTGGTTGTCAACTGTATTGTTGTCAACAATACAACAATATTGGTTGTCAACAATACAACAATATTGGTTGTCAACTGATTGTGTCATAAATGTTTGTGTGAACCAAATAAACATCATAACACACTTCTTACGATAGCTGTAAAATTGTCCTGTAGTTTAACTGGTAGAGAGTTGCTTTGGATTTAATTTTCTAGAGAACACACATACTGATAAAATGCGTTAAGTAGTAAAACAACAGCTCTTTGTTGTGTTGAATGCTCGTCCATAATCCTTATTTGTCTGATGTTTGACTAAACAAGCAGCATGATTTTTCTAAACAATCTTTTAATTGTGTTAAATAAGCTTTTAAACCCAGAGGACCTGACTAACCAGTGTTGGAAAAGCCGGCCCGTAAAGCAGAATTTAAAAGGCTAATTTATGATGCAAATCAAAAATACTTTCACTTAATTCACTGTCTACTTTGATTTTACAAAATTAGCTTTTACTCGCAGACAAAAGTTGTTTAATTATGTGTTTACAAAATAAACTGCTACCCTGCAAACTGACAATATTTTGAAAGATTATTAACTTTGTACTAGATAAGGTCTCATGACGTCATATAGAGTAAAAGTAGCTACGTAGTACTCTACGGTATTAAACAAGACATAATTAACATACATAATAGCAATGAATTTTATTTATAGGTTTTTGGTTTCTTTTGGCCTCCTAACTCTCTAATGCATATTATTTTCTTATTAATAAAAATGTCTGTTGTGTGAATAAATGTAAACGTAACATATAACATATATATTCACGTTGACTATAACATATATTTACGTTTACTGATGGCAAATAAATAAAATGACAAGTAATCTGCCATACAAGAGTCGTAATTTATGTAACATCACACAGTGCCAAACCCCATGATCAGTGACAGTAATCTATAGCAGTGCAGGAGTTATCACAGATATAAGATTCATTTTACTGTCAAATGTATGACGCATGACAGTTCCTAAGCAATGTCCAAACAGTAGATACAATAGAACTACTGTGATCTGAACACTGAATACCTTTCATGTTTCGAATACTTTTAAACAAGACAAACTGGTTACCACGACAGACCTCAAAGACGCATTTGACAGAGAAGAATAACAAAAACAATGAATGACAGCGGAATTATTTGCCCATTATTATAGAAGTCTTTTGCTATGTGTATATTTAGCTTTTAAATGTGTATTTACGCAACAACAAAAGAACAACAGGAGTCTATAGGGGTATCTGTGACAATATCACAAACTGCAGAGGACAGTAAAAGAAGAACTGAGAGTATCAAATGGTGTCATTATTATGTTTAATCACATCTAACTGGTAGACACTGATTGATATTCCTGTTGTTAATAATTAATAAATATATAGCTATAATTTAATCTTTATCATAAATATAATAAACGTTCATATATTGAGTTGACTCGACAAGCATTTAGGAAATTCTCTGATTGACGTCAATGAATTTGTTTGTATATATATTTTCCCCCATGATTTATATTATTATCATATAATATTATTATAATGGTCACACTAACCAATACATGGATGTAATACAAGGAACATGTTGTAAGCAAGTTATTATGTTATAAATTGTTTTCAATTTAATTTTGTTTAAATAAATGTAAATATAGCGATGAAACGTTAATTTAACATACCTGTAACAGGTGCTTCCCACTGCTGGTGGCAGATATCGGATGTCACCTCAAATATGTCATAAATATTCATTGTCATCGTATATCTTGTGTGCTAAGTCACTTGCTATCAGCTTTTCTCATTCAAACAAAACTGCTTCTCTGGAGTGCCACTGAAGACCAGATATATTCTGTATTGTCCGTCTGTGATTGGATGGTTAGAATTCTTGGCAGTGATTGGCTACATGGAAAAAAAGAGCGGCTTTGGCTGATGTAACCAGGTGATCTACAGAGTAAAAATAAACACCCTTAGATGTTTTGCATGCCACACACGGTTTCTTTTCAAACATCTTTCACGCATCTGTAAAACAAACAGATAAACCAGAAACTGCTAAAACAAATGAAAAATATTTCTATCGCTGAAACCATTAGCGCTGTCAGGCTGACACATTTGATAAACCTGTGTTCTTTGGGAATTGAACCCATGACCTTGTTGATGCTTGCACCAGCTGAGTTACAGAAACACATTATAAAGATCTACCTGAAGACGCTAACGTTTCCTTTTATAAATAAACCCTTGAGAGAAACCAGCTCCTGAGGGACCTGACAGATTGTCACAACAGGTTTTGTACAGAGATACAGAGCTCAACGTTGGGCTATTTAAAATGCTGAAAACCTCTTGAGTCACTGATCTCTATAGTATCTTCATACGCACGTCTTGAAAGTATTTGTAGTTACTGAGGAGCTTCATCTAAATTACGCAGGATTTACTTGTACATGTTCCCTCTAGTTGTTTGCTTTATAAAGACATGGAGTATTTATGTAGTATTTGGTCACCAGTTTCTTGTAAATGTCTGTATCACAGAGATCACAGATCTCTCTTAAGCTTTAGATACTCAGCTGGGTCTAAATCTACTGGACCAGATGTCAGTGGTTTGGTTTAAAATCCATGTACAAATATTTACTGTACAAATAATATAGGATATTGTCGTTTCTGTCTGTCGTTTCTGTCTAATTTGGCTATTTATTTACCAGGATAAGTGGAAAGGTGGACCAGCGGTGAACAGTTAGTTTCTGTGTGACTGGATAACACATCGGTTGATGATTAACAAACATCAAGTCAATATCAGTTTGACCTGCTTCAAAAGGCGCCAACCAAACCTTCAGTCATTAAAGTTTATGTAATGGAATGTACCTTAAAATGACTAAATCACATAAAGAATGTAATTCATTACTAGCACACTGCAGTATAGCTAAGAACAAATATCTTGCTTTCAAATAATTACTTAATTAAATAATTTTTAAATAATTACTGTGACAGTGAAAGTGACAAAACTTATAAAGGGAAGAATCATTAAAAAATAAAACACAGCACTGTCTTTACAGTTACTCTTTCTCTTTATATATAAATTAAATGGTTATACAGTATTAATGTTACAGAGGAGGCTCCAGTACCGCCTCTGCCGCGCCACCAGAGGGAACTGTCTCCAGAATATTATCCTGGACTTTCATTGAACTACATTTCCCACAATGCCGCATACCTTGGTCTGATCACTTCCTGTTTACCACCTGTTCTTCATCAACCACACCCTAAGTAAACTGGACTCGAACTATCAGTGCGAAGACTTGATTTGCTTTGTGTGTCAATTCCGAGCGCTTTTCCCTTGTTATATTCTGGCTGTGTTTGTTTTTGGACTGTTCTCGGTTCTCGCTTGTTTGCTACCTGCCCTGACTTGTGCCTGTTTAGCGATTACCCTCTATCTTGCCTCCACTGTACCTGTTTACTGTTATCTGACCCTGCCTGTTGATTACTCTATTAAAAGGGCTGCAAATGGAACCTAAATCTTCTGACCGTTCGTTACAATGAATCCTTTACATACAAAAAACAAGTTTATATGCATCTGATTAAATGGCTTATTCATTTTTGCAAACACAAAAAATATTAATAGAAGGACATTTAAGCCGCATATTTCTTTAATGAAACGTGGCTTTCTTGTCAAAATAAATGCTCTTCACCCGAAAATCTGTGGAACTGTAGGAGATCAATTGTTAAAGGTTTGAGTTTTTCCACTGCATTTACACGTGTCAACCAGCAGGTGTCGTCAGCGCGCCGCGTCTGAGGTTGTTGACAATGCTTCACGTGGCCACGAGCTCTTGCTTTCTCCTGAGGCACAATAATTCTGGTTAAAGGGAGGAGAGAATAAACACATCCAAAAGTGTTTCAGTCGCCTCATTTATTGAGAGCAAAGCTTGAGGTTTTGTAAGGATCTCATCATGCCGGGCAGAGAACAAGGAAGCAGTGGATAAGATTAAAAGAAAACACCAGTTCAATAAACATTTTAGAAGACAATCGTAACCATGACCTACATGCAGATACCTGCAAAGTAGCAGTCAGTTACGGTTGCATAACAGTGAAGATATTGTAACCTTGAGAACTCATTAAATGCCCTTTGATTAACCAGTATCTCCGCATCACTGTACATGTAAAGTGATTGTGGTGGGAGCATATTTGACTTCCTGCATTTGTTGTGTGTTAGCTTGTCTTTGTGTCAGAGCTCTGCAGTTCATTTAAATGCTGTGTGGTGTGAAGCAGGTTTCATTATATTGTGTATAAGTGTTCAGATCAACATGAGGATTATTCACATTCAGCTCTGTGAGTTTATTACATGTATTTGTATTATTTATATTTTGATTAGAAATTGTTTTATCAAATACATTTGTGCATTTGACTTTTATCCAAAGTGACTTACAGTGCATTTAAAAAAATGTATTAGTCCATGTGTTAATATAAATCTGTGTTTTCCTTTGTTTTTATCTAGGTGTATTATTGTGGTGTCAGGCTGCAGCAACTTTAGATCAACTAACAGATTTGGGACAAAATGTGACTATAAACTGTGATCTGGATAAAGAAGATGTTTATTGGATTTCACTGAAACGATCAGATTCTCCTACAGTGATATTACAGTCATTCTCAAACCCAACAACAGCTTTTTACTTAAACAGAACATTTAAAAACAAATATTCAGTTCAATCGAAACATCGTCTGATCATATATAATGTCACTCATGATGATGAAGGAGTTTATTACTGTATGAACACAGATACACCTCCAAAACTCAGTAACAGCACAAGACTGCACATCAACGGTAAGTTGCTTCAGCCGTCACTTCATACTGATATTCAGTACTGTGATTAATTGTTATTTAGACACCTAAAACAAGTTTTACCTGTATAGTTGTACAAAGGCACAAGATAAAGAGATTAACAGTCATTATTAAAACTTTTTAAAACTTTTTCTACAGAAACAACTCAACTAAATGAGTTAACAAAGGGTCACAATCACACAGTGAATTGTAATGAGACACAATGGCAGATTTGCATCATTACATCTGCTCTGCTGAATGGTGTTTTGATCATTCTGGTTATTGGTGAGTTGCTTTGGTTTTAGTCAGATAAACGTAAAAGTACGTGTGACTCCAACTGTAAATATATAAATATAATACTTACATTTTTTTCTAGCTGGTATTTGTTACACCAGAGAACACTTAAAAAATGATGCAGATCTACAGCGGAATAAATATATGTATCTACAACAAACTGAAGAGTTGAGCAACGCACAGGTGAATTATCTAAAACTGTCAATAATAATCAACTTGTTAAACTTTGTGCACTTGTAAACACTTATACTGGTTCCTCTGTTACTCTTTCAGTACACTGCAGTGAGCTTTCCCTCATTGTGAAGAGTCTGGAAACAGTCATGTAATTAAATCTCTGCCTTTCAACTGTTTTTATTTTTCAAAATGTTTAATACAGCATCATTTTTGTCAATAAAGGTGCGCCTAAAATGTTTTATCATAAATAAACCGTCTACTGATTCAACAATGTGAAGGTCTTTCCATATCTTACAAAAGTGTGACATTAAACATGTAGCTATAGATATACAAACAATGAACAGCTTGTCATGACACAATTGGAGTGATTACAGAATGCTTTGAGTGGTGAATTGTGCTACAAAACATCGTGTGTTTTATGCTGTGTGTTGCTAGGTAACATACACAAGTGTTTTCATTGGTGGATTATTTCTTCAGTGTAAGCATGAGAGTGACCCTAGATTAACGTTAAATCACATATAAAGTTAGACAGCAATATAAAGTATCACAACTTTACATTTGTAACAAATGTGTGATAGTAAACGTGTATAAACAATGAACATCCTCTCATGCAGACATACTGCAATGCTACTGTTTCCGTTTGAGGGTAAGAGAGATGTGATAGATAAATGTTTAATGGTTTGAAGAAAACACTGCATTGGGTTCAAGGTTAAACCGCCGGCCTAGTTAAAGGTGAGACTCTGTTAGTCGTTGGTTTCAGACTGACCAAACCAGTGGAACATTTTTCTGTTTGGTTGAGCGTGTCAGTTGAATTTAACCACACTGTGAACGCTTTTTCCAAACATAAAATAATGGCTATTATAATATACAATTAAAAGCACAAAAAACAATAAACAAAATATTGGATACTTAGAACAACATTTATTTGGTTTGGCAGAATTACTTTTTTTAATTCAAATAAACATAATGAAAGAAAAACTCTTTTATTTACAATTTTAAGTCTTGTGAGCTAAATTGGTCTCAAGTTTGTGGCTAATTCTGAAGTTACACCAATATCAAGAAAGACTGAAAATGTATTTTTCAATGACTGACAGGCTTATTAATACATCAGTACTTCATACTGTCCCATACCAGATAAATATGATGTCAGTCTGTGTTTATGACAGTTTTAGAGCAGCATGTTGTTCTTGGCCGGGACAAACATTTTTACACAGCTTTGAAAACCACCGTCACATACTGAAAGTGCAATAAGAAATCGGTATTAGCATTTAAACTTATGTTGTCCCTGTACCAAAAATGTTTCATAATCCAGCCAATAGTCTATTATGTCTTGTAGTTTATCAAGAATTCTCAATAATTTCCTGTATGGAATTTCAGTGATGATTTTAATGGTTTTACCTGTAGTTGGTTCGAGTCTTGAGGATCTTCTATGACTTTTGTTTGCTGTGCTGATTTATGATGTTGTCTTGATCTGTTTCCAGATATTGTCCAACATCCTTTTTCAACAGCACAAACATTTAATAGTCCTAATGGCACAGTTAATGTTTAACATTTTATATTATATAGAAATTTAATATTTTTGTAGATGCAAAAATCTTGTTTTATCTATATTAAGATTTCATATGTAGCAAAATTTACATGCATTTATTTGGAATGCACACAATACCAAAGGCCTAAATTAAAGATATTATACAGAATTACAATCTCATCTGCCTACAAAAACAACCTCAAGTTAGCATATTATTAAAATGGCAACATTGCTGTGTAGCTAGAAGGATCTCACCTGTAATGATCAGAACTCCAATCAACAGACCAAATATGAGAATAAAAGTCGCCCATTGTTTTAAATTGATTTGTTGCTCTGTTACATTTGTGGGATTCTTGCCCTCATTTGTATTGAACTCACTTAGCACAGTTGGTTCTGTAAAGACTGTAAAGTTATAATATAGAAATATACTGCCAATATACACAGTTTGAGCACAGTAACTGACTGCTAACTGATTTGAGTAGAATTTTAAAGAAGTTTAAACATATTAATGTGTGGAGCAACCAAGTAGAAGCTCAATAATGTTTTCATATATAATTTCAAAACCTGAGGTAATAAACACATTATAGCCACTAATATATTTTGTGAACTGAAATGTACTTACTGTTGATGTGCAGTCTTGTGCTGTTACTGAGTTTTGGAGGTGTATCTGTGTTCATACAGTAATAAACTCCCACATCATCATGAGTGACATTATATATGATCAGACGATGTTTAGATTGAACTGAATATTTGTTTTTAAATGTTTCATTTAAGTAAAAAGCTTTTGTTGGGTTTTTGAATGACCACAAAATAACTGTAGGAGAATCTGATTGTTTCAGTGAAATCCAATAAACATTCTCTGTATCCAGATCACAGTTTATAGTCACATTTTGTCCTAAATCTGTTAGTTGATCTAAAGTCTCTGCAGCTTTAAACCACATTAATACATCTAGAAGACAGAAAAAGGAAGCAAACATTTATAATGACACAGTAATAAAAATGTTAACATGGACTTAAAGTCACTTTGGCTAAAAAATGTATCTGTGCATTTATTTAGCATTTAGCATCTCCCAAAGCATAAATGTAAATAACGATTATCCCGTTTACAACAGTTTAGAAACAACAATTTCTAACAATTGAAATTAACAATGCCAAGAGAATATTAATAATAAACTTACAAAGCTGAATCTGAACAATCTTCATGTTGTTACTTTGATAACACACGTTTGTGTGTTTAAAAGAACTGCAGAGCTCTGAAGCAACGACAAGATAACACACATCAAACAGAGGAAGTTGAGCTGAAGAGTTTACTGTGTGTGTGTGTGTGCGTGTGTGTGTGAACATCAACTACCACAAAATATGAGTTACAAATGTCTGCCAAATTAACAAAAGTAACCGTAGCAAAATAAATGGAATTGGTAGGCCAGACAGTTCAGATTAGATAGTGTGTCTGCATTACGAGTAAATCAACCTACAAATAGCTTAGAAGTATAAATTAAAGATAATTAGTTGCTCTATGTTAATAACTTGTACTGTAGTTAACTCGTACTGTAGTTAACTACATCTGTACTGTAGTTAACTACAGTACCAATATGTTTGTCTTTTCTAAATTCCTTTTCAGGAATGTACTTGAATCTATTCATCTTCTGATTCATTTCAGCACACTCGTCGAGGTGTCTTGTGATTTGTGTCGTTTTATGTCTTGATACAATACATTTCATACATTTAAAGCTTCAGTTTTCTGACATAATACACTTAATAATAATAATACATAATACATCTGTTTTTATTTATATCCTGACAAGTGTGAAACAGTCTTGAGCAATAGCTCAATGTATTTAACAAAATGAGATCAGTCGTGCTCGTGCGACAGTAATAAAGGAAGAGTTTAGTTGACTTAAATGTGTCCAGACTCTTCACAATGAGGAAAAGCTCACCGCAGTGTACTGAAAGA
>JAZGTJ010002906.1:0-38943 GCA_036877575.1 Botia almorhae | reverse complement strand
CTGGGTAGACACTACTTTTTCCAGTATTTTGGAGATGTATGGAAGGTTTGAAATTGGTCGATAGTTTTCTAATTCATTGGGATCTAGGTTTGGTTTCTTTATAGGAGGTTTAATGACAGCCATCTTATAAGGTCCTGGGACATGGCCTAGGGTTAGTGATGAATTAACAATATTATGAATGGGTGCTATGGCAACCGGTAGTATCCGGTAGTTCACCGGTAGTATCAGTGTAATTATACACTGACTTTGTGTTATTGGTAAACTGATTTTGATTTTCTTTTGCTCAATTTTTACTTTCTGCCACCTAATACATGTAATTCACTCATGTTTATGCTGCATGTCACCACAGACCCCAATTCTGTGCCTTAAATAAGTCTTACAATTGATTTATTAAGCTTTTTTAATCCTCCAGTTAAACCTAAATATACTCACCCTGAGCCTCTCTGGTGTCCTAAGTGTCTAACCAAAACGTTCTATGATATTAGAAAGCAATAAACCAGAAGAGGCTGTCCATTATAGTGGATTTACCACAGGTGATGAGTATTTTTAGGCAATGTATTACTGTGGATACAGCTGCTTGGATATTATTAGGAGAATCTACTTTTAGTGTGACAGCAATTTTTTTTTCAGAGAAATGCTGTTATTATTCACAATATTTTATCATTTGTTTTAATGATAAACATTGTTGAACCAGCCTGCAAGATAACCCAGCATGTTATTAAACAAGACATTTGTTTATTAATGATATACATTTAAGTTATGGTTGACGTATTCCATACCAAAAACACAGACAAACAAAAATTTTCAGATATAGATGTTGTTAACCTGTATGACCTCTAAAATCAGGTCAAGCTCATTGTGTAGGTGTGTAAACAGCTGTTCTATTGTGTGACACTAACCTCTTTGTTCAAGCTGAATGAGTTATGTGGGAGTCATCAGAAGCTTTGTGCATTACATGGGCGGCCACACTGCAGTAAGTCATGACATGCCAGAGATTCCATAGCTATGAGACCTAGTCATGAGGTGGAGGCTGAGCTGAGATATTCAGAACACATATCAAATCTTCATAATATAAGTAAGTTGGAGGATTGGCTGCATTGCAAAATTATTAATTGCGGACTGTATTAGTCTGCATTAGGTCATGAGCGCAGTTCACTTTGACCTCAGCACTCAGCCATTGTCTTCTGTGCCAGATAGGCTCATACATGCCAGGTCCTGGAGTTCCCTTTAAAAACAAAATAAAATAAAATAAAACAAAACAAAACATTTAAGCATTTAGCTACATCTTCATTTGTGATAATCCAGGCACTTGTCCCTCCGTCTGCATCCATCAATGAAAGTCAATGTCACAAAACAAATATTAAAAGAGTTAAAGGAATAGTTCAAGCCAAAAAAAAAATTCCATTATTTTCCCTGAACAGATTGTGGGTAGAGTCTTATTTTTGAATGGACTGTTTCTTTAAGACCTAAATAAAGGTCAATTTTATCATATTGACAGTAAATCTAGAAACACATATTTGTGTGCCTTCACCAACAAACTTGAGAAGAAGAGCTTTATTGCTCAGCACCTGTGCTACAGAAGCTGCTTGCTACCATTACATGCTATGTGATTCCACTGGCATTCTCACTTGATCCAGCTGGCCTGCGCTGTAGTGTGCAGACGGTTGAACCATGCGTCTGTGTTAATGCAGGTCACAGGGGAACTTCCTCATGAGCTCAACTTCCGATACTTTTCAGAGGCATCAGGCCACTGCAGCTCTGCAGCCAAGCTCAACATTCCCCTGGATGAGAGCTGATAGCTGTGCCATACTGCACATATCTTTGGAGGCCTTGAGATATTATTTCATTAAGGGTGTGAAACCAGCCAGAAGACCCAGTTTCAGCACTATCTCCCAAACTTCCCCTACCACCCAATCCCAATTACTTACAACTCCAAGATGATTATATCCAAGATGATCCAACCAAAGATGATTATATCCTGTATGATGTGTTTTTATGTCTTTATTAGCCCTTTCTTGCCAAGAATCACCTACTGTGTGATCAGACTTTCTGTCTTTTCAAAAGCAAAAGTGTACAATTTTAACTAGCTAACTAGATAGTTAGATAACTAACTAGTTGTAACAAGTCACTTCAAACAAGTGGCTTCAACAAGGTTGTAAATATCATTTTAAGATCTGAAGCAACAAACATGACCTGGTATCTATTTGGTCGATAAAAAAACTACCTTTGTGCTCTTTCTCCAGCAAGTTAATCTTCTAGTGGATCTGCCACTTGCCATTTTTGTAATATGCAGACATCAGTAAACTGCACATTTATAAGAACGTAGACAATCAAAGATTATTTGTGCAAAACATAAATGAATGAAAAACATTTTAGGAGACACATCTGAGACAAACAAGGTCTCCATTATGTCTGTGAAAGATCAACCCCTGAGTAAATGTTGTCCATCTGCTGTTGATCCTTGATCTTAGGATAAAGCATTGAGTTTCTTCGCTGCTTAACCTTTGACAAAACACTTGTTTTACACGAGACGACATATACTCAAAACCGCAAATGCCCTTACGTTTATTCTAATGAGACCCAGAGGATGATTTAGCATCCTCACTGTTCTGTCAACAACAGACAGCTGCCAGCACAGCTCAAATAACCAGGCAGCGCCAACACACTCACAGCACAGCCGAGGCCACAGAGCGTGAGGTGTGAAAACAGTGACGTGCACAGCCAACTAACCACACTCACAGGAGCTTAAATGGTTTACAAAACATTCTGAAGCATTAGCAAAAGCTAGTGTTATGTACACAAAGTTTAGGAGGGTTTTGGTTCACATTGAAAGAGGACACTTACAGGAAGAAAGCTGACCCTCTGGACCCCTGAACGAAACATCACGTGTCTGCAATAAGAGATGAGTGTCATTAGAGAAGAATATGATGGTGCAGAGAGAACAGATCTGTCAACATAGGGCGGGGGATGTTAGCACTGCAGAGCTCAACAATAAGGATTTTCTGCTGGTAGTACACATGGCTCTGTACTAGTTTTCTAACTATGTATTTTTGTGTTAGGAAAAATGGGTAGCTGACATAGAAATTTACCTTAAACTGTTTTATTTATACTACAAACCAATATTTTTAGTTATTCATTAAATACTACTATTTATTATTTGCTTAATCACATATGCATTTATCAGCATGTGTATGTCCTAGGAATTAAACTAATGACCTTGACATTGTGCTTAGTGCTGCACTGTACCAGTTGAGCAACATAACCACAGGTGGAGTGCATTAAATGAACTGTGGACTAAGTGCCCCAGTTTTGTTCAGCTATTTTTTGTATAGTTTAAAAGTATATTTATGCTACAATAAAATAATATTTATTGCTTTTTAATAAAAACTATCAAACATATTTCTGAAAATAATTGTAAAATGTTTGCATTAAAGGTATGTTTAAGCTTTAAAATAAATGCGTTAGTTTGACATTTGTGGGTGCCAAAAATGTGACCTAAGTGACCAAAATGTTAGAACAAATAATTTTTTAGGAAAGGATTTATTGCAATAGCTGAAAATTAGATATAACTATAATTAAACTCAACGACAGATATAAATTCAGCTTCAAATATAGCTATAAAACTGTTTAACCTATATTATAAAACTAAGTAGTTTGCACCATTATGACCAAAACATAGTTACAACACAGAACTGAGACTGAAGTGAGACTAAGGCTGAAACTGAGAAATCATGACAGGGTGTGTGATGTTCTCTGACAGAGTGTGTGAAAGCCTGCTAAGTGTTGAGGGTGGACACTCACTTGTAGGGTGATTTGATGACTGGCTTTTCCAGAACATCATAATGAGCAGGTGAAAGGCAAAATTCCTCCATTAAAACAAAGATAAGTAATATCATAGAAAGGCAATAACATGAAGTGCTGTACAAAGTTACAGAGTTACAAAGTTACACAATTCCAACAATTGTTTGAGGCGATACCTGTTGAAAGATAGAAAAGGTTATTTTTTAATAGGAAGCACAGGAGAGTGATTATGAGCCCTTTAAAGGAGGTACCACAAGGCACCTTGCATTTGCTGACTGCAGGGTGAATGGGGTGTAGATGTATAGGAGGGTGTGAAGGTGTGTTGGTGCAGAGCCAGTGGCCTTTTATATATGCAAGCAGTAATGATTTAAATTTGATGCCTGTGGCCACTGGTAATAGAGAGATTGGGAGAGGTATGACATGCTCTTTTGGGCTCCTGGTAGACAAGTTACATTCTGAATCATTTGTAGTTGTATGATTGCCCATTAACTACATTATACAGATACAAACCATGTGCCTGTATAATAGGACCTAATGATGTAATGTAAATGGAAAACAGGAGTGGTCCAAGCGTGCATAAGCCTTTAAACAGTAAATGTGAAAAACTTACCCTGTCTACACATTTAGGTAATTTTTTCTCTTATCCTGTGGTCATGGTTCTGTTGTTCACCTGGTTGTCTTTTGTAATAGACACCTCAATGACAGGATGCGTTGCTTAGGTACAAATACCATTTAAATATTAATCAAGAGGACTGGTCACATAATGTTTTGCCCTCTTAATTCTTGTTGCGAAGGATTTTGTACCATATTGTAAAGTAGTATCTCTCTCAGTTATGTTTATATCATAACACCATCTCCCTCTTTGGATCTAGTAATTAGGAAGTAATTAGGCTATTTGTTTATCCAATGTAAAAGAATTTTATTTTATATATTGCAATAATAGCATTAAAAAGATATTAAATATATTTTAATGACTTCAGTATGAACTCTTTTTTTAATAAAGTTCAATCATCTTTCAATGCTTTTGGCAGCATTTAAATCTCTATATATTTTCATTTCTCCGCTTTATTTCTAGAATTTTGGAAAAAAATGTCTCTGTGCTGAACCAACATAGAATATTGTATAAAAAAACTAACTTAAACATCAGTTTGAAGAGTTTGTCACGTATATCAGAGGCCATGAAGCAAAGGAGGCAGCTCTCTCTGGGAGTTTAGGCCAGAATGTTCTGCGCTGTTGCTAGGCTACCTGGAGCACATGCTTCTAACAAGCAACTGAAGGACCAGTGTTTACTGTTAAACCTCCTGTACCAGTGCACTTTAAAACAGATACAGTGCTGTGAATAACCAAGCATTGTTTAGTATTCTTATTCGTAGATATAACCTCTTAAAGTTCCTCTGTAAGGCAGTCTGGAAACATGGCTAATTAACATCATTACAATGAGACAATACAAAACATGAGTTACAACAACTGTCATTCAAGAGTACTTTAATGAGCTTTTCAGACATTGGCCCAGTCCTATCCTGCAAACAGATAATAATTTCTGACTTCACAGCACTTTTTAAATTACTCATTTCAATTACAATAAATATTGTAAACATTTTGGTTAAAACTAGTGATGGTGTTTTCAAAACACTAAAAATCAGCTCTGGGATGGATGATTAACATGAGCCTTTAATATTGAGGGCTAAAAAGTACTTTGCAAACAAACAAACTTCATTAATATATAATTATATAATAATAGTACATAATAGTACATTATTATATAATGTACTATTATATAATAGTACATTTTATTGGAAAACAAATATACAACTTGGAATGGACTATCTGAGGCATGACAATGCCATTAAGTGGCTTAAAAAAATGCGAATAAGTGAATAAAACATTAAAAAGCACTGTAAGATTCAAACAAGTTCTTGGTATAGAACAGCAGATACAAAAGAGTTTATGTACGAGTATCTTGAAGATACACCCGTGTCTTTTTTTTTGCAGTAGTGCAATGCTGAGAAATTTCATATATTATATACTTAGTCCATAGTCCATGCAGAGTTACGCCTCTACATTGTTGCCATGCCAACGTCGCTGCCAAAAGACAACCAGCTGACAGGGATCCACTCTTGCTACGCATGAGGGGGTCAGACAGACGTGACGCAAGTTTTTACACGTCACAGCCCCCTCTTCGCGGCAACAAGCACCTGATCGTGTAACCGCACCGCCACCCCAAAAACACGATGACAGCAAAAGAAAGGGACATGAGGACTGAAGATCCTATATGCAGTTTACATGCAGTTCCTTTGGACAGCCAGGAGGAGGGGGGAGGGGATTTAACATTTTACAGATAAATTAAACAGAAAAAAGGCAAATTATTTATAGAAGAGAGAGGATCTGTACAAGGCCTTCATTTCGCCGTCATCATCTGTACAAATTCTGTAAAGAAAGAGAACATTAGTCCATTTTTGAACAATGACGGTTCCGTTTATTTATGAGCTGGTAATGCACTCTAACTATGCTGAATGCAATGCAATGGTGCACAATACTTTGACCACATAAATGGTCTTGAATGGGTTAGGACAATCTTAACTGCTATTTCAGCAGTGGTGTACTGAGTAGCTCCCCAAACAGAGATCTCATTGGCCCAAAAAAAAAAAAAAAAACTGAATAACTAATTTTTACATTAAATATGTTCTAATTGGTTGTTCAGTCAGTTCACATACTAATATTTTTTCTCTCTTAAAAGAAAAAAATTAAAAATTTTCTCACCTTCGTAGTTAACCTGTCCATCTCCATCAATGTCTGCTTCTCTAATCATCTCATCAACCTCCTCATCGGTCAACTTCTCTCCAAGGTTTGTCATGACGTGGCGCAATTCGGCCGCACTGATGTATCCATTACCATCCTAAGCCACAGGATGTCCAGGTGAGGAGACCAAACAAGACGTTTTGTATGGAACTAGTTTTTCATTCTGGAACTGCATGACTTTACCTTATCAAAGACACGGAATGCTTCTCTGATCTCCTCCTCGCTGTCAGTGTCTTTCATCTTTCTGGCCATCATGGTCAGAAACTCTGGGAAGTCTATCGTCCCATTGCCTACAGACAGAGAGTGTGTACTAAAGGATGCTTCAGCTTTTAATATTTACAGGGTTATGGATGCATGCATGCATGCATATGCTTACCATCAGCATCCACCTCATTAATCATATCTTGCAGCTCAGCCTCTGTTGGATTCTGTCCAAGTGAGCGCATGACAGTGCCCAGTTCTTTGGTTGTGATGGTGCCATCACCATCCTTGTCAAAGAGTGAAAAAGCCTCCTTAAATTCTGCAAAAACAAGCAAAACAAGACATTGTATTAATGTAAACAAAAATACACAGAAACCAGTGGGGCTAGTTCCAAAGAAGGAAAGCCCAAACACACTTTGACTTGCTTTAGCAGCAGTTACACAAATCATGAAACATTAAATATAAAAAGAATATACAAAACATGTTTCACGTAATAAATGTAAAAACAATTGAACCACCGAATATTTTAAGTCAACATTCATTTCCAACACTTCATTTTCCAAAAACATTGTCAACAACACTCTCCCCTTCAACAACTCCTCCACCTTGGTATGTAATATCAGCATTTTTTAATGATCCAATAAATTCAACACCAATAAAATCAATACAAGTTTTGAGTAAAGTTAGAGTAAAATGGATTCAGAATGGCATTTCTTGTTCTTTTAATGTGGAATTAGATACCTAAACCCCTCTTAGCCTCCCAACACAAACAACCATTGAGAATACCAGGAAAGCTGAAAGAAAAAAAAGTGGAGAGTACACTGAACAAAACCTAACTAAAAAAAAGCAGTCTTGAAACATCACTCCTCATACATATACATTATATATATAAATATATAAACCCACTTCCTACTACACTGCCTTCTTCACGCATCCACAAATGAAACCCTACACTGCTCTTATGCAAACCTTCAACACAGAGACACTGTTTCTATGGATATCCTGCCCTGTGACCTCACTTCGTTCCTATGGAGACAGGCCACAGAGACCTATTGAGCCATATGGAGATCCACTGCCATGACCCCATTGAGGTGATATAGAAACTACACTTCACAGCATGGAAACACTGCTCTGACCTCACACAATCACCAGGGATACACACTTCAGAGACCTTGTCTTGATGGACAAACCACCATGACCTCACTGTCACTATGGATACAGACCACAATGACCTATAAGGTTTCACAGTAAATTTGTTTGAGGTTCTTTACAGTAAATCAAACAACCACGATTGTATGCATTAGGAAAAAAAAAACACCAAAAAGGCGAGCTGATCTCAACAGTGAGCGGTTTTAACAAACCTTCCTTTTTAAACTGTATAAACCCAGTTCTGCAGGTAATACTGGCACCTCCCCTCTGGAGGCTCGAAACACTACAATGAAACACCTAAAACAAATTGTTGTAAAACAGGGCTGTGTAATTATAACCCACATATTGAAATACAAACTACAGAAAGCTTCAAAAATAAAAATCTGAGACTGAAATTAATAAAAATATTTAATGTTTAAGACAGTGACAGAAACCCAACAGAAGTGTTTGTTGAGCAAAGGTACAAGGTTATGATGATGCCAGTGGTCTCTCTGAACATTAATTCTAAGGTTCTAGAATCTTACATAATTTAAGTCATAAACAACATAAACTGAACCAAGAGGCCAGCGAAACAATAACTTCAAGCCAATGATGGCAAGATGTTTAACCCAACAGTAGACACACCCTTGTTCCTCTGCCTGCAGTTACTAACTTTCTCCAACAGCTAAGGGTGTGTTCACTACAACTAGCCCAGAGAATCATTAATTCACCAAATTTTAGTGCTGGTGTTACTTGCTTTTCCTCCACAACAACCAGTCCATTCATTCAGGGAATGTGTCCCAACCCTGTCTCTGGGTTGTGAGTTTGCCATAAATGGAAATAATATAAATCCACAGAGAGAGGGACAGACAACGGGGAAAACCACAAGAATCCACACCACCGGCCACATGCCAGTGTACGGGAGAGGGAGAAATGTCTTACCGGCAATCTGCTCTTCTGTAAGCTGGTCAGCCTGCAAAGAAAAGAAAGAAATGCATTTAAAACAAAGTTGCAACCACATATGCAAGACTGTGGGGGAGGGGGGGCTCGTGTAAGATTTTTAAAGTTAAAAATTATACTTTGTACCAATGTCTATGGTGGTTACAGCCCTGTATTTAAAATATGAGCATCATAAGCAATATAATGTGCCTCTGTTAACAGTAGAACAGAATACAGCGGCAAATATGGCACTTTAACCGCAGAAGGTGGCGCAATCCTTTCCACCGGCCATAAAGATGTGTGTGCTACTTTATTGAGTAGTATTGGATTAAAGTAAAACATACTGCCGCTCAATACTTTCCACACATGCAGAACAGCAAATACATTAGAAATGCGTCATGTTTACAGCTGCCATGCTTACAAACGACACTGATCACCGTCATTAACGCGATTTTACTAGCTGTTACATTACAGTATTGTGGTACAGTTAGTACAATATGAAGCAACAATCGTCCTGTGAACGTACTTTCCACGTGCAATTGCAATACTGTATATATCTAAAATACCACACCTATATATTAAAATAGCCTACATCACGCCTATGCATTTATTGAGAGCAGACGCATGAGCTCATATACAGTCAGTATAGATGAAGAAACTATCTGCTGCAAAGCGCATCATTTTAGGTTGTCATTGTTATGATAAGTGCGCACAGCATGAAATAAACAGTACTATATTATCATTTATTAATTTTTTCAACTCACCATTGCGCTGGTCTAGCAGATGTATCTCCAAACAGTAACTACAACCCGAAAGTGGCAAACAAGCAGGATGCAATTATACAGGGCTTGACTCGCCTTTAATGGTCGGCAACAAACTCCGCCCCCCACTCGGTCTCCATCCGCCAACAGACTTTCTTCGTTTCTTCAGAAACCCACGATTCAGAAATCGTTTCGTCAAAAATCTCACTATCGCAGCGTATAATCGCACAGTACAACGCAGTGCACAGTACAACTATTTTACTTAATAGCGACTCGCTTAGATCGAGAAGATGTGAGAGATGCTATGAGGTGTATCTGTATTTAGCCGAACTATGTTACTCGCGGAGTCACACATTCTGCTAAAGTGTAATACGTTTATCGCGGCACTGTACGTTATGGTCAGGAGAGGCGGCTTATGATTGGTTGGTTTGTAGCCGCAATGCGTCACTCGCAAAGATCCGAACAGAGCTGCATTCCCGACTCGACTCACCCAGTCACTACACATGAATCGCCCTCTTCCAGGAGTGAGTTTCACATCCTGATAGTGTGGTATTTAAGCATAATCTGATCTGTAGATCTGAGACTTCTGCATATGTTTTGTTTGAGATTATAAATGAAGCAATAAAATTAAATAAACGATGGTTTAAATTATGTAAATGATTCCTGTGTGAGTGCAAGCAATATGCAGAATGAACTAGGTGGACAGGCATTTGAGCATTATCTGTAATAAAATGCCTTAGACAATCAATGAAATAAAACAAATGACTGTCCCAGTTCTGCTCTGTTAAAAGGATTTGGACATTAGTTATGGAGTGCAATTTACTTAATTTCTTGATCAGATTGATTTGGCAAGCCTGGCCTGCTGCAAGCTCTGCACAAACTTCCTGCAATGTTCATACAGCAAGAATAATGTTCTATAAGCACATCTGATTTAAAACCCCTGTGACAATTCTGTTCTCTATAATACTTTATATAAATCAACTGAAGTACAATAAAAACTGCTTCATTGCATTTAAACCTAATGATTACAGATCAAACATCTCTGCTCACTGTGTTCACTTTGGTTAGGGCAGATGCCATATTTGTTTAGACATTAAACTGACAATGGGATGTACTTGTTCTGTAGCCTGTCTTGGAGCTTGATAGTTTAATAATTCTGCCAACAGAACATTAAATGACTTTCCAGAAAATTTGAAGTGGACAAAAAATGTGTGACCTAGGACTCTAAGGCAAAACCACATTAAACAGACTGTTCATTTAGAATAGTTTTTATCTGTGTCAAATTAAACGTGGGGCTTCACAGAGGTGTATCAGACAGATCCATATAGCTTCTCATAGAAGGTTATTTACATATGACTGACAGTGGCCTGTACGTATGCTCTTGGCCTGTCATGTGCATGCAATCATGTGTAACATCAGCTGAGGCAGGCTCATCTAAGCATATCTCAGATGTGACATATGGAGCAGCAGGCCTGTGGGCACACACAGTGGATCCACAGGCTTGCTTGTACTTACTGAATGCATGGGAGTATCTAATAGCCTGTTTCTCTATGCTTGGCTGCCTGGCTCTCTTTCTCCCACTGGCCACCTGTCTATGCTGGGCTTTAGACTGAGCCCAGTCAAGTTGCAGGTGGGAGAGAGTGGAAACTGTAAGGGTATCAGAGGGTATGGTTTGTTTTGTTATGAACGCAAGAAGTTAATAAACCAGATCCACACCAACATAAAGATGTGTTTCGCTGGTAACACTCAGATAGAAACACTGCCAAAAATTGACCTATGGATTACCCAGGTATTGTGAAAAAGTGCATACATGCTCTAATTTACTCTGTGTCATTGATTTTAATGGGGATAGTGTTTTGGAAAGACAAATTTGAAAAATGAAAGGGTTTGCTCTGTTATGTGACCAAAAGTTGAGCACATTTCAATCTGGTGACCAATGAAAATTTTAGGCTGGTCCAGTTGTGTCAGGTTTGTTATATTCCCACTCAATTTCAAACTGACACTGCTAGTTTCGCACCCCCACAATGTGTTCTGTCCAATGTCCTATCTGTTTGTGCTTTCTCTACCGTTTAAGCTCCTAAATCCTTATGTACGGAAGGAAACGCACACATTAATAAACAAACAAGCATTACCATCCACACCCAACTATATGTAGCCTACAAACATATGACCACAGGCAGACCGAAAATGTGGCCTTCAGTTAACATTTCTGATGTGAGATCCTTACGCCTCTGGAGCCTATTTCCCAACACAGTGGCAACTATTCATTCAAATCTGCTTTTCTACACTGGGATTGCAACTCACAGAGAGGATTATGCAACAAAGAAACATCATAAAAGGCCCAATATATTAATCACAAGGCTGAGATAAGCTTGATTCAGTGTATGAATGGATTGTCTTAAAGACCAATTAAATATGTTTGTGACAGTAGCTGCATGTTAGCTTGATTTACAAAAGCCTTTAAACAAGATGCTCTTTTTGAATATAATGCCATCCTTTCTGTTGAGGACAGTTCTTCTAAACAGGAAAATGGCCTCCTCCTCACAATCACCCTGGGTTAACGACAGTTAATGACAAAATGATAAATGGAACATGTATGTAATTGATTTCTGAAATTTGAATCTTTAATTACTATAGCATGGGACTTGCCGTCTGCTGCATACATAAGCAGCATCCTAACTGTGATGGAACCTCACAAATGATTGTTTTGGAACCATCTACTGATACAATTCCAATCTTATGTTATTTTTAGGACATATAGTGGCAATGAGTATGTATAAACGTAAGCCTGCATTATGTGTTTTTACCCTACAATAGTATTGGGCACATGAGCAATGATATGATACGTGGGCTGATGTATGAAGACAAGGAACTTGTGAATATGCTTTTCTAAATGTGTTCTTTTACTGAAATGAATTACTGTTCCAGGCTTTTTAAGCCCATTTTGAGCACTGCTAGGCTCTTCGAGGAAACGTGACCTTATCAACAGGAGAACATTCCAGATCTTTTCTAGAGTGTACAACAAAAGAATCCTTCTGTCATACCTTGAGAGTTTTTTGTCAAGTCAAGGCAAGTCTTTCAACGCTTTCAAAAGACCTTGTTTTCACAGCACAGAACACATCTTTACAGAAAGGATACTGCAGATTTTCCTGCATGGTACGCTCAGTTTTATTCACTGCAGGAGTCATTATCAAAGAACTTATGGGTGTGGACACTCACAGGCCAGGTGTCTGGGTTTAAATGTCCTTCTGTGTAACAGGAGGTTGTGTCATCTTTAATTTATGAAGCCTAACAATGTTGGAGGGGGTAGAGTTGGTTTTCAGGGGTGTGTGTTGATGTTTTTCCCTTAGATAAACCTACATAAGTCTTTCTATACCATACCTCCAGTTACACATTTTGCATATGCTTTTTGTGTGATTATGTGTGTTCCCTGGAAATCTGTTTTGAGCAAGAAAATCTGTCTGTGTATCGATGTTGTCAAAAGTTGTCAAACCCATTTTACTTCCAAGAAATGGGCATATTTCTGTCACATAAAACAGGATATTCCAGGAAACATGCATTAATAATGTTGGTAATGTTGATTTTTAAACGTTTGTGTGTAAAAACAGTGATAAAACCATGCAAGTACCTCCACCAGTGAATTTAGTAAAGAATTACAGTCAGATATTGTTTATATAACTTCTTAACTGTTCTGTTACAGTTAGATGGACAAGCTGTGCTCAGCATTACTAAGAACCAAACTCTGGATTAAACCGTTGGCAAAAGCCAAGTGAAGGACTTGCAGAAATGACTTAATGGGGAGATAAGGCCGGAGCATGAAAGAGTTTACTTCACATCCTAAACTTTATAGTTTTATAACTGGGATATAAATGCCTCCAGAGTGCAGAGTCTAATGGCACAACCGTATAAGAAATCAATGACTATTTCACACAAGTGTTTACTGCTTCTGATTGGCTATCAGCTCTCATGCTCTAGTTTTGATGCAACGTCACTTTTGATCCCTACAAGTAGTCTGATACCCTTAAATCATTTCACTGCTGGCAATATGTGTAGCAACATACATGGTGCCTAATCAGAATGCACAAAAAAGTTTTGTTTCAAGTTTTGATTTATCCTCATGAAGTGAAATATAATTGTTTTGGAAAACACCTTAGTGACAGTTTTACGATGTATTGTTGATGGACTTCTGAAGTTAAGCCATACAATTACAGATTGCATATGGCTAACACACCCCATGAAGGTGAAAATCTTAAAGATGATGTCTTTAGTTTTTAAAAATATTTAAATTACTGTGTTTAATATGCATGTGCTTTTCTCCAGACAAGAGTAAACAATACAATGTTAGTTGCCAACCTTAGCTTTAATTATTTGATTTGTTATAAGATTTGATTTCTCATATAATATAGAGTGTGAACTAAAGTAAAAAGGCCATTTTTAAACAACAACAAAAATTAACTTTTTATACATACAAAAAACAAATAGTTAAATAGTTAGCCAAATAGTTATAAAGTATATACAAGAGATAAAGGTGGTAAAGGGCTGATGGGAAAAAATTGTGAAAGTATTGAGCACAATTAGTGCAAGACAAGCCAGCAGGGCAGAGTAATAAGGATGGTAGAGGTGTGGTGGGGGAAAGCAAAAGGAAAGCAGAACTGTACATGCGGCCACTGGCCTGCACTTGACCCCCTCTCTCTGTGTGGACCTTCCTCTGCAGTGCACAACTCTGATGATCTCATTCTGCAGGGGGCACCAGACACACACATTTTTCATTTTGCATACCCATTTGCATGCCCATTTCCTCTAATGATTGACTGCGCCCACATTAGAAAAAGCACACTGCTGCCACATAGGGGTAAAATGTACACACTACACCATCACTCTCCGACTGATGTTTTTCAAGCACATAGTGGGATTCAAGTCTTAGACCACATTAAAAAACTGGGATTTCTGTCATTTAATCTGGAAAAAACAAAGCTTTAAAAAATGTTTAATCCATGACGTACAGTAAAGAAGAATTTTGTACAGTTTGTACAATTTCTAGGTGACTAATCAAATGTAAAAAAATGTTTGACCTAGAACATAACTGCTTTGGAAAAAGGCAAAATGTCTTTGTATCCTTTAAGCACACACGATTCAGTCTGGACTATTTAAAGGCCATTAATAAACATAATTTGTATTTAACTTACAAAAAAACGAATACTTCACATACTTATTAAAGATGAACATTTAATGTGATAGACCAACACAAAGTAGCACATAATTGTGAAGTGGAATGAAAATGATATTCGGTTTTCAAAATTTTAAGCAAATAAAAATCTGAAAAGTTTGGCGTGCATTTGTATTCAGCCCGCTGTACTCTGATACCCCTAAATAAAATGCATTGCAGTCAATTGCCTTCAGAAGTCACCTAATTAGTTACTGGAGTTCACCTGTGGAGATGTCCAAGCTTTGAACATTTCAAGGAGCACTGTTACATCATCCAAAAATGGAACAAGTATGCCACAACTGCAAACCTACCAAGACATGGCCGTCCACCTAAACTGACAGACCGAGCAAGGAGAGCACTGGTCAGAGAAGCAGCCGAGAGGCCCATGGCCACTCTGGAGGAGCTGCAGAAATCCACAGCTCAGGTGGAAGAATCTTTCCACAGAACAATAATATATAAGTTGTGTACTCCATAAATCTGGCCTTTATGGAAGAGTGGCAAGAAGAAAGCCATTGTTGAAAGAAAAACATAAGTTGTCCTGTTTGCAGTTTGCCACAAGCCATGTAGGGGACTCAGCAAACATGTGGAAGAAGGTGCTCTGGTCAGATAAGACCAAAGTTAAACTTTTTGGTCTAAATGCAAAGCGTTATGTGTGGCAGAAAAGTAACACTGCTCATCACCCTGAACACACCATCCTTTTCTTGCTTTCATGCTTTTCTTCAGCGGGGACAGGGAAGCTGGTCAGAGTTGATGGGAACATGGATGAAGCTAAATACAGGGCATTCCTGGAAGAAACCCTGTTGGAGGCTGCAAAAGACTGGGAAGGAGATTCACCTTCCAGCAAGACAATGACCCTAAACATACAGCCAGAGCTGCAATGGAATGGTTTGTATAAAAAAAAATTCATGTGTTAAAATTGGCCCAGTCAAAGTCCAGACCTAAATCCCATTGAGCGTCTGTGGCAAGACTTGAAAATTGCTGTTCACAGACGCTCCCCATCCAATCTGGCTGAGCTTGAGCTATTTTGCAAAGAAGAATGGGCAAAAAGTTCAGTCTCTAGATGTGCAAAGCTGTTAGAGACATACTCAAAAAGACTTGCAGCTGTAATTGCAGCGAAAGGTGGCTCTACAAAGTATATTGACGCAGGGGGGCTGAATACAAATGCACACCACACTTTTCAGATTTTTATTTGCTTAAAAGTTTGAAAACCATGTATCATTTTCGTTCCATTTCACAATTATGTGCTACTTTGTGTTGGTCTAATACATAAAATCTCAATAAAAAGCATTTAAGTTTGTGGTTGTAATGTGACAAAATCTGGACAAGTTACTGTATATTGTATTTTGCATAAAGCAATTGAAATGAACCCAAATGGTAGCAATTACTTTCATAACATTTAAGCACATTTCCCCCTCAAATACTCTTTACTACATCTGGACCTACACCTGTTGACTTTGTAACCTCTTTTGTTGTTTAAGACAGAATTGTAAGGATTTTGTTGGATTTGTTTTCTCAGTAAAATTACTGTAACACAAATTTTAATAAAAAACAAGAATGAGATTACTATGTATAAATAAAACCTTTAATAAATTAAATGCAGTATATAATTTTATGGTATTGCAGGTATTAGTTTTTTTCCCTATATTACTGCAGAATATACCTTTGTGCTTAATTGTTATGAAAAGTTACTATGCAACTGTTTAAAAAAAAAGCTTCATTCGTAATCATATATAATTTAGGCAATATGCAATTCAGTGAGGCTGCATGCGCCCATGTGTTTCATAAGCAAGTTTCCTTTAGGAGTTTGGCACTCTCTTTAATTCCAACACAAGACTTTTAAAAGTCATCAGTATCTGTTTAATATAAATAATACAAACCATTATTTCATGTTCGCAATTTCTTTAAACACTAATGTAAACTGCATTAATGATGGATAAACAGTCAATGCAGGTGTGTTTGGCCTATGTTATCGATAGCGACGCATGTGTTGGATTGTGAGGTTGTCAAGGATACGTGGGCTGCAGTGGGTGATGTAGTGCAGGGCGGGGTCATCGAAGTTGAAGGGAGGGTGGAACTTCTCTTGAACATACTCAGGCAGCAGGTGAGGAATACTAGCGAGAGAGAGAGAGCGAGAGAAAAATAGAGTAAATTAAGACCTAGTCCACGTATATGCACCAAAACAGAAATGCAGTCTGATTGGGTTTAATGCCAAATCATATCAGTGTAATATAGACTCGGGCAATGTCTGTGAAATCTGCCATATTCTGGTATATAAGTTAATGTAAGTTTGTAATTTCAGTGTTGGAGAAGAGATTTGTTTAAACTGCTGCCCCATCTAATCAATCGGGCCACGTAATACAGCTCAAAATAAATCTTAAAAAACAAGGCCTCATTTTGGTATGCTTGTAAACAGTTGTTGACTTGAATTTGATTGGTGTTGCAAAATGATAAAGAAAGCCAATCAATTCATGTTTTCATAAATCCTTTGTAGTACTCATGCTTGAAAATAAGGGCCATTCCCACTTGCGGCACAACAGATATTAGGCAGGTTTATGATGCCGATTCTTTAGGTGTCTGGGTTCTGTAAAAGAATCCTTCACCGCAAAACAGATATCGAGACACTGTATGTGATGGGTTCACACTCACTCGCCAGTGACGGTTTTCTTGCGTGAGCAGCAGAAGCAGGCAAGGGCAGCCAGCAACAGTAGCAGAAGGAGGGGAATGCCGATGCCCAGGACCAGCCCCAAAATTAAAGACTTCTTGTCCTCCGCAGGCTGAGCATTTGTCAGGTCTGTGCGGTTAACACCGCTCCAATCTGAGTGAGAGAAACAAAATAATTTTAACTATGCTTTCAGCTACTTAACAAGTACAGTACTCGGAGGTTTGATAACATTTGACTGCGTTTAAACATCCTGGTACTCTTACCTAATATACACGGCTGTGTTTCCTGTAGATCGGTGCCATTGCACACACACCTGTAACCCCCATAAGTGTTAACACACTGGGCTGGATTTAAACATACAGCCTCATTGGTCTTGCATTCATCAAGGTCTTAATGAAAAGATAAGAGACAAGTGTCAAGAACAGGCGGGAAGAACACAACAGCGATTAACACAAACTTTATTTAAGAACTAAAAGCAAAAAACTCACGAAGGGCAAACAACAAAAATAACTTTACATGACAAACCGAAATCAAACTTTAAACGTAATGCAAAACACAGTTCTCAAACACTACCGACAACGATTAGACAAAGACTTGACGGGCAAACAACGACAACAAACTGGCACAGTACAGCAAACACAATGGCATTAAATAGAACTGAAAACAATGACAAACAGGTGCACGAAACAAAACTGAAACGAGGAAACGATGGTGCGGAGTCAAGACACGGGACCAGAGAGCACATGGCAGATGTAAACAAACAGAAGCCATGCAGAAAACGAACACCCAGAGCGTGAGTCTAGATTCCGACTCCCGGAAACCAGAACCAAGATGCTCTAAACCACATGCTCTGACACTGGGGATGTCAGGACAACAAGATACAGATATAATTGTGAAGTTCATATGCCTTCATGTGACTTTGACACAAATCATCTCAAAAGAGTTATTCACCCACATGAAGATATGGTCTAGTGTAAGGCCAACAATCATTTTTAAAAATATCATACACAGATCACAGCCGTGATCACTATGCATAAAAATTCTTTACATTTTAGAGTACAAAATGAGGGTGCATAAATAGATTTTTGGGTAAACTATTATTTACAGTATAATTTATTCTTATTACTAATAATATTATGTTATATGTAAAAAGATATTTCAGTGTTACTCATTGTGTACTCATTACAGTATACTATTCTTACCATCCACATAGGCTGAACGGATGCCGTAGTACTGGTTGACTCTGGTAAGATAGTCCATGACATACCAGTGTGGAGTGTCGCTAGACACGTTGATCCTGTACTCGTTTAGCCCACCTGCTGATTCTGGATTAGAAGATGAAACTTTTGCATTGTAGAACTTGTTCCGGAACCCCATAGACAGGATCTGTTCTAGCTGGAGAAAATGCAGAAATGTTATCATTAATACTGACAAAGCGTATCTGAGAAATATTGACATTTTCATATGTCAAGTACAAACACACACACTGACCCGTTTCAGTCCCTGATCAGGGTCCTGATCTTTCAAGGCCATAGACACATTAAACACATTCCAGCCTAAAGAAAAGACACATTGCTGTTGGTCTCTGCTGAAATATTATGTGGTATTGAAATAATAGACAGAGTATTTAATAAATACACTCTTACCTGGGGGATTAGCTGACTCTCCTAAAAAGGTTTAAAAATATAAAGTATATGAAACATACAGATAATAGATACAAAGGCAATAAAGACAATGAAGGAACTAACTGTACTAATAAAACTTTACCATGGTGCTAGCATTTTACTGTGGTTCTACCATATTCTTTGCAGTACTTTGTAAATACTCTTGGTATTGAGTATAGTACCAACCTACAATCGCATTTAAAATATCATGGTACAATATATTACTACCTGATACCATTACTGTACCAGGATACAATCATGTAGGAATAGTAGATTTGTAGCTGAATGGATTTAAACATGGTGAAATGTGTTAAACTTTGAACTTCTATTGAGATAAACATGAACAATGTTACCAGTTTTCTCCTCATATTCTAGAGTAGGAGTCTTAAATTTGTGTTCCTATCCAAAGCATAGCTCCAATGTGCCTGGATTTTTACAGCAGTTCCAAACACCTTGATTAGCTGGTTCAGGTGTTTTATTTAGGCTTGGAGCTAAACTCTGCATGTCTGTGGACCTCGTTCGAGACATCAGTTCTAGAGCTTGCTGCTCAGACTCCTTGTGGACCTGCATATACAGCACAAGCAGACCAGCACTCACCACAGCCATCAGAGTCTCTGGTGTTGTGATAGCGACACGAGCAGCGCACTGATCCTGGCATGTTCGTACACTCAAACTTGGCATTAGGGCAGGCAGAGGGGTCCAGACACTCATTAATATCTGCAGGGTATTAAGCAAGCATGCATACTTGAGTGCATGTGTGACCCAGACAGTGTGAGCATAGTGTGGATGTGTTACTCTTTGAGCCATACCTGTGCACACTTTTCCATCTCCTGTGTAGCCAGGCTTGCATGTACACGTGTAGTTGTAGCCTGTGCTGGTGCACTGAGCCATCTCATGACAGGGGAAGGGGAAAGGGGGAAGGCAGAAGTCTGTGGAACAGTGTTTGACACAAAACTTTAAGTATAAATGTTGTTGTAAAATAGATAAACACACCTGTGAGGCATATTAATAGAATTCTACATTTATGTGCTAAAAAATGAGGACAATACACAGCAATTGATAGATTTTGCCTCTTAAATGATTTTTAACATAAAAAATGAAGAAGTAGTTACCATTTTCAAAGCACTTGTATCCTTGTTCATCCTGATAGACAGTTGGAGGAGGGCATAGTCCACACGTAAAGCTGTCTGCTTCTTTCTGTCTAAAGCACTCGACTCCAGGAAAACAGGGTTTGCCTTTACACACATCTGGTCTATCCTCACAGTACCTACCACTGAAACCTGGGGGACATAGACATCCTACAACCTGAAAATATAGAAAAGCATTGTTTATATCTGTGTATTTTGCTCTGGCTACTGATATCTCTAAAATGAATGTCAAAAAAATCAAAGCCATATTATCTAGAAAGTATAGTCTATAATCCAAATATAACGGAAGTACCTGAAACTTGCCCTGCAGATAGTTCTCAACAACACTGTTGTACTGGCAGTTTCCTCCATTCAGACAGTTACAGACCTGAAGGATGAGGCTGATCATGGAGCTGGATGTTTGATCACTCACTTGAACTGTCAGATCTACAGGCTGAATACTCTGAGGGGTCCAGACCAGAACACCATCACCTTCAGGGGAAAAATAAACCAGTATTAACAGGCTTAACAGGAGATCAATATCTACATGTGTATCCCATATCGTACACTTATGTACACTACACTATTCTACACCATTTTAAAGTATAAATAATATGAGTAATAAATAAAATTCCAAAAATACAATGTACAAATAAATTTTCATAATGATATGTATTGTTTTATGCATTAGATGTCATTTGACCTCATCTGGCAAACTGCTTAAACTTCAGATTAGTAAACATAGCATAGTGCATAAGTGCCTAGGGCAACGCTTTTGCGCCCTTGAAGGGCACTTTAGGAAGGAAAAACCACACAAAAACTCATTCCAGATAAAGAGAAAATGACATTGTTTTTGATTCGCCAAGTGTATTTCAAATGGCCACATTCCTTTTACACATCAACACACATTACACATCAACAGCTCTGCTCTTTAAATGAGTAAGGTATAGGGATGCTCATTTCTGATTGGAATTCTATCATATTGTGCATAGTGTATCAATTGGGATGCAATTTGGGTTGAGCAAGCATACTATCACGGAGGCAACTCCGGCTTCGTTTCCTCCGCGCCAACAGAGGGATGACTTCACCTTCCAGAACTACATTTCCCATCTCCACTCTCACCAAGAAGTAATAAGTGCCATTGGTCACCTGTGGACAATTAACCAGCCTATTTAAACCGGACTCTCTGTAACTTCATTGCGAAGTCTTAATTTGCTTTAGCTATCATTTCTGAGCGGGTTCCCTGTATTGCCTGTTGTGCACAATTTGGATTGTTTGTTGTTTCTTGCTTGTTTGCCGCCTGCCCTTGATTATCGGACTGCCTTCCTGTTTATGATTGTTTCCTGCCTGCCCCGACTCTTGCCTGGACATCATTACTGTTTTTGTCTGCCACTGATATTGTTGTTTACCTGTTGCCGATCCTCACCTGTTTGATTTCGATCTATATTAAAATGCTGCACATGGATTCCAACGACTCAGACTCTTTATTACACATACTAAGTTGCATACACAAAATGCTTTACAATAAGATCTTACCACTGCCAATGTTAGCTCGTGGAGGGCGTGGTAAGGCCAAAGAGAAGGTGATTTGGTCTCTGTTTGGATCCTGGGCCTTGACCTGCACTCTGACTGTAGCATTGACTTTACACCTGATCACAGTTGGTTCTGTCACAATGGGCGGTATATTCCCTGTAGGATACAAATAGAGGGAAGCAAGTGAATTTCATTTAGGTTTTTCTCCTAACGTAATCTAAATCACATTATAATCTGAAATTAGTTAGGAGAAACAAATAAACATTATTTGACATTTTTATTTTCTGTGGGATAAAGTTCAAATTAAGTTAAAAAATATAAAATGTATGTTGTCTATGAAATAAATATAAATTTATGCTGATTCCCAAACAAATAGGAAAACCACAAAATTAATCTTTGTGATATCCAACCGTAAATCTGCGTCCGGTTCCAAAAGCGCTGCTGGGCTTCCAGAACAACCTGGCCAAGCTGTGTGTTGCCTGTGGCCAGGATGTCATGCACACACTGAATGCTGCTCTGGCAGGTCTGACTGTGCCTGGCCAGCACGTCTGGACTGACTGAGGACAGCAGCTCCTCTGTTGTGATGGGACTGAATGAAGTCGTAGGAGGAAGTGAGAACAGAAGGCTCTCTGGAGCAGGTACAGCCCCTGTGCAACAAACAAGAAAACAGCCCATGAAACACAATGGTTAAAAATGTGTACAGCAATGTTTAGAGGCCAACTTTAAAATATTCCAAAATAACAAAAGTTAACCTTTTAAAATCCACCCCAATATGTCTATTGTAATTACAAATAAAGATGAAATATGGATTGAGGAAAACAATATTTTTGGTGTATTATTACAGCTACACGTTCTTGAACTGTCTTAATAGCACAAAATCATTCCAATGCAAAAATACTGCAAGAGTTTCTGTTTATCCAATAGGATTTTATTTGATTCCAAAAGGATTCTTAATAGATCCCATTATTATTTTTAGGATTCCAAGTTATGACAGATATTCCACGAAATCCCATACATATTCCTTCTTGACATTCTTCTGACTATGTGTAAGCTACATATTAAAAGAGGTTGAGTCCACCTACATGACTGTACAAAGGGAATTAGGCTCTGTTCAGAGGGAGTAGTGTTATTTAGAGAGGGCAGCAGACGCCCGTTGGAAAACAGGAAGTCATCTGTCCTATTGGAACTCCATTGGCCCAGCAAACCCAGTGTACGATTGTAGAACCTTTGAGGGACCTCCACAAGAGCAGACAGTCTGCCTGCATCATCTCTCCACACGGCTACATTCAGGCCCTCGGCATACACCACAGCACAGCTGCTCATGGAGATACAGCGCACTGCAAAGCCCTGCTTCCCCACATGCACTACTCCTGTCCAAACAGCAGAGGGTGCTGAATTAAAACTAACTATTTAAAACTCATGAAATGCTTTGTGTTTACTTTCTACTAAAAAGTCCATAAATAGGCTGCTCTGATAAATATGGCAGGGTCAGTTCTGAAAACTCACAACAAAACAAGGGAATCTAAAATACATCTTACCTACAGACACAGGAACAACCTCATCATTAACTAGGATCTTAAGCCCATCCTTGGACTCAGCAGAACTCCACTCCACCTTTTAGAGAAATCATTAAATAACTTTGGTGACACACTGACTTATGGTCATACATTCACACCATCTGTTTGAAATGCCAGACTTACCTTTCCAGCACCCTGATAGAAGGCAGCCAATCGCACTAGAGCAGGCACTCGTCTGGGCTGCCCATTGATAACCAGGGGAGCCATCTTTCCCTGCAGGGTAAACATGTTTGACCCTGTGCTGGAGGACAGACGTGCTATGACAAACTCCCCCAAGGCTTTAACGGTGTATTCACTCCCGTCAAAGGTGATGAAGTGAAGACTTCCATATGCCATGCCTACATAAAAGTAGAGAATGCAATATGCAATGTTCCTGTAGCTCAATTGATACAGCATGTTTGTGGATTCAGTTTCCAGGAAAGACATACGGCTAAATATATAACTTAAATGCACTCTAAGTTGCCTTTGAATTAAAGCGTCTGCCAAATGCATAAAAGTAAATGCAATATAGACTTTATCAAAGCTGCTCCTTAGTCAACAAGTCTGACCAAATACAAATACAAACAATTGTTACACCATATCATCTTGAACACAGTCTAAATGTGGCTTTCATGTCTTTAAACTTTAAGGCCATTTAAATGCAGTACACAATAGGCCTACAGTTCTTACCCATGCCTGAAGCTCCTCTGCTCCCTAGTATGCTGTTGTCAGTGCTGCCCCAGCTATACCCTTGGCACCGATCTAGTGGTCTCTTTGCCATGTATAGACTGCACATTGGGGATTGAATACAGCACCACTGGAAGGGTAAAAGATCCTCTTCTAGAAACAAAATACATCGAAAGTATTTGTAATGAATGTTCATCTTTTTACTTATGCCAACCTCTAAATTTGTACCGGGTTCTAAAAATCTGATTGGAGGGGGTTCTGACTTCAAATATTGTTGTTATTGAGCAAAAAATTGAGAACCACTACTGAACTAGAATTACTAACAATTATTTGTCATTACAGTGAGTGAATTAGGCATGCAATGTTTGTAAGAGGAAAAAAACAACTGCTTTACCTATATGCTGCTGTGTTTTGTCATCAGTAAAAAAGCGTTCACTGTATCCAGCCAGCAGGGGGCCTTCTGGATCATACACGCACCTCTTTCCTGCTCTTTGTCTGTTGAAGAGTATGGATTGAAAGACACGGCCCCTCCTGCCACCCCATCTAAGATCTCTCAGCTCCCTCACATATGCCATCTGTTCTAATGGTAGAGTCTCAGGGCCAAAGGCCAGGTCCTCCTGCGCTTGAGCCCGGGTACAGGGACATGAAGCTATACCTATTGCCCAATCTTTTGGGTCTGGTTCACTAAAGGCCCATAGCTGGCACTGCCTCTGGGGATCAGAGCTGGCATTGGTTGAACCTGTCAGGTCGTACACCAGTTGCCCCATTACGCCCTTGTTACCCATGGCAGTCTGGGGACGATAGCGCCCTCCTGGGCCAAACAGGTTATTTGGTGGCTTTGGAGTCTCGTTATGAAAGCTGTTCTTGCCATCCGTGTAGCCTATGAGAGCATCATGGTGTGTCCTTTGCCCTGGGCCCCAGTTCATGTCACTGTAGCGGAGCAAAGCAAATGAACGCAGCCCATCCGTGGCCAGAATGCACTGAAAGGTGTTGCTCTATGGGAACATTGGGATGACACTACAATGAGCTCTGCAGAATGTTTTGCAGAATCACTACAAAAACATTTCCTCAATTTGTCTAACAATACCCAACTAGGGCATAGAGTGGGTGGTAACAGCAATACTACACTTAGTCCAACATTTTATTACCTATACCAGAGAAATGAGAAAGGATTTCATACTCTGGAAGATGAGACCAAAGCTTTCATCAGTGTATATAATTTCCTGACTCAAATTACATGCATGTTTATGTTCTATACATGATATTCCCAAATTTGGCTGTCTAGATAATGCTCAGGTCTATGGGAGTTTTTATTAGCTTTGTTATAAAAGGTGTCTAATTGCTTAGAAAAATAATAACAAGCATAACCCCAACAAGCTGCATGATTTGAGGATTGGAAATTTTCATTCATGTCCACAGCACAAACAATGAGTTTTAAGAATTAGTACTTTTGTTTAAGGAATTGTATGAGCAACAGTAATATTAGTGTTAGCAAGCATCCCTAACTACAGCTATTACCCTGATTGCCTCAGTCTATATTTATGTGTCTAATACTCACCTCAGACAGGTTGACCTTTTGATATGAGACAGGCAAAACATGATCCCATGTGATTTTTAGTACCCAGGAGGGACTGAAGGGGTCTCTGCCATTTTGGGTCTCAAATTTGGTAACATCTTGTGCAGTGCGGTTCAATACTATCTCAGCGTAAATGTCAGATAAATTAAATTTATTGTATTCCTGTTGGAGAGAGAAATAATTTCTTAAACATAATAACCACCCTAAGATGGAGTTCCACTACACAAAATGGTTTAGAGTGAAAAAGATTCAAGTAAAAGTTACACAAAGTTACGTTTTTTACATTTTATCAGAACAAGCATTCCCTGTAAACAATTTTATTTAGTGCCATGTTTTACAAGTTAAGCAAAAGAAATGTTCAACTGATGTTTTTATATCTAAACTAATTTTATATCTAGACAATCTAATTTATGTAATTATTTCTCTCAGTGTAAAGTGTTAAAAAACTAACACATTGAACTAAGCAACCCATTGATAAACCCATGATTGTATAAACGAGACTACAAGATTTGTCACAAATTGTTATTATAATTTTTTTATATAGTATTGTTGTAATGCACATTAATTAAAAGCAGCTTTGCAGAATAAAACATTACAATGCAATATTTTAACTTCTGTTTAATGCAATACTAACCTGATATAGCAGCTTTCCCTCCCCAAGTGTAAGGTCAGCATCATCCCAAAACACTGCCAGCATGGGAAGGTTCTCGTTACCATGGAAACCTTCAGGGAACGGTGCAGGAAACAACAGTTTCTCATTCTCACTGACTGACTGGAACTGCACCAAGCCGTTATCTGAAAACTTCAAATGTCCATATTGTTACATTTGGATGCTATAATACTTTAAAATGTGAACAGGGGTAAGGGTAGCTACATATAGCTACTTTGTTTCTTTTAGAAGCTACTACTAAATTGGTTCATGTGAAAAGTTAAGTCTGCATGCTTACAAACAGCCGGTCATATAGTCTGCCCATAAATGGAAATCCTGTAGGAGGGATAATGTAAGGAGAGTTTCCATCTGCCACAGTCATAGGTAATTCAGCATCACCAACTTCTTCTCCAAATGGATACAGGTCACTTTCTATAAAAAATATATATACAAAATGCACCCTATAACCTTATATCACTCCAACTGTTATTTCACATAGCGATTTTCTTAGTGATAAAGCTGGCCCATTCATTTTTAAACCCAAAACAAATATGAACAAATATTGAACAAGTACTAATTATAATGATAATGAGATGGCATGAAAAGCAAAAGTAAAAAATAAAGGAAAGTAAAATACTTTAGACTTTTTTGACCACTAATATGATTATCTTCATATCATGATTTAATTACTGTATTTTTTAAAATATTTCCAATGTAAATGTTTAATTTTCTTAGTTCATAAATTATTACTTATATGAATAATATTCATACTAAATATAATTGAAAACAGACACCTATAAAGAAAAATGTGTACACAGAAATATTCCAAGCATGACTATAATACAATTTCCCACCCATGTGTGCCAGCTGTAGACACTGTGTATCATCAGTAGAGCATGCACAGCTGTAAGATCCTATGGAGTTGGTGCATGTTCTGTTGCTGTAACATGCATTGGGTGAAAGGCATTCATTCCAGTCTGTGCATCCACCTGTTCCATGGCCATTTCCTGCTGAGACATTCCATCCACTGCCACACTGGCACTGGAACCCACCAACAGAGTTGTAGCATGTGGCAGCAGGATGACATCCACCCCTATTGGCCTGACACTCATCTAGATCAACACAATAAGACCCCAGTGCAACAAAACCTGATGTACATACACATACATAAGACCCAGGGGTGTTGATGCACTGACTTGACTTGTGGCAGCGCATAGACAAAGAGGAACACTCATCAATGTCCTTACAGTATGTGCCATTTCCAGAGTAGCCTAAACGACAGGTGCAAGAGTATGACCCCACTGTGTTCCAGCATCTTGCCATGGGATGGCAAACAGTGTTATTTGAACATTCATTGGTGTCAAGGCAGATACCATTCTCTTCATGGTGTCCCACTGGACAGGAGCACCGGTAGGATCCAGGAACATTGATGCATACCTGATCAGGGCGACATGTGTTGTTCAACAAGCATTCATTTATATCATTGCAGACTGGGCCCTGAGCCTCAAAACCATATGCACATGGACACTGGAAAGATCCTACAGAGTTTATACATACAGCATTGGCTGTGCAGGGATTTTCCTTTGCCAGGCATTCATCAATGTCTAGACACTCAGTTCCTTCTAGATGAAAACCCAAGTTACAGTTACAGTTATAGGACCCTGGAATGTTGACACATGTAGAATAAGGCTGACATATGGATTTATTATTTGTTCCTGAACACTCATCTATGTCAAGGCACTCAGTGTTATTGCTCCAGAATCCAACATCACACTCACAGTAGAATGAGCCAATTGTGTTAATGCAAGTCCCATGAGTGCAGAGTAACCTGAACTGTGGAAGTGAGCACTCATCTATGTCCTTACATTGAGTACTTTTGTTGCTATTAGAGAAGAATCCAGCATCACAAAGGCACTGAAATGAACCAACGGTGTTCATACAGACACTGTGGGCTGAACATGAAGAACTGTTCAGGCATTCGTCAACATCTTCGCAGATTGTCTGATTGCCTGTATATCCATCCCAGCATTCACAAAAATAGCCTCCTTCTATATTTTGGCAGCTAGAGACATTAGGGCACTGCGCTATTCCTGTGGCACATTCATCAACATCCAAACACAAAGAGTTATTAGAATACAAGAAACCACTGTTACATGGGCAATTATACCCTCCCTCTTTGTTGTAGCAGGTGCTATGGTCAGGGCAGGTAAAGTTTCCTACACTACACTCATTTATGTCATCACAGTGTGTCCCATTGTATTGGTAGCCTTCCCAGCACTCACAATAAAAAGACCCCTCTGTGTTGAAACAGTGGGAGAACTTGGGGCAAGCTCCTTTTCGCTCACATTCATCTATATCAGAGCAACCTCTCCCATTTCCATGGAATCCATCTTTGCAGGAACAATAGTTAGACCCACTAATGTGTTTGCATTCAGCATGGGTGTTGCAAGCATTGGTGACATTCTTACAGTCCTCCTCTTTTACACAAGTTCCCAGACTATAGACCAGGCCAAGGGTACATGTGCAGGTATATGTTCCAGGCCAGTTCTGGCAGGTCATGTTATTCTCACACAGTGAAGGTGGCAAGCACTCATCCACATCCTTACATGTAATCCCATTACCCTGGTATCCCTTTAAGCATTGGCAGACATAGGAGCCTTCTGTGTTGTTGCATGAGGCAAGAAGACTGCAGTTATGTGGCAAAGATGAGTTTTTGTTACATTCATCCACATCTTGGCAGTTAAATCCAGACCCGTTCATGCCAAAAGGACAGGTGCAGTTGTAAGAGCCAGGGGTGTTCGTGCAGCTGGCGGCTGGGTGGCATCCTCCATTTTGGGATTGGCACTCATTAATGTCTATAAGTCATCCAAAATGGGACAGGGTCAGGAAAACAACCCTAAAAGACTGAAAAGAGAGTCCTCGTGCAAGCAAATACATGCCAGGAGGAATTTTGAACTCAGAAAGGTGCTTACCAGAGCAGTTTTTCCCATCCCCAGTGAAGCCATTGAGACAGAAGCACTGGTGACTTCCTATGGTGTTGACACACTGTGCAAACCTGCTACAGTCATTATCTCCAGACTCACATTCATCCAGATCTTAAAGAATGGGAAAATAGAGATAAAAAGATTGAAAGATATATAATTGGGTGACCAAACAAGTACACAATGTATTCATGTAATTCATATGGATTATCTTTTTATTTAGTTTTTTTTAAATTACATATTACAAATCATTTGTACATGTTTTTAAGTGGATGTATATTAAACATACCTATACATTCTGTTCCATTAAGTACGTAACCAACTCTGCATTTGCAGACAAAGGATCCTAGGGTATTCACACATTCTGTCTCTTTCTTTGGACAAATGTTTTCTTCACACTCATCGATGTCTGAGCAAGTGAGTCCATCACCGTTGAAACCCAGATCACACACACACTGATACCCTGCAGGTGAAGCATGACACAGTCCACGCGGATGGCAGGCAGGATCACACTTGGGACTAGGGGTAACGCAGGAGTTGTTGTATGCTACCGTTCCATTTAGACAAGAGCAGACATAAGCTCCAGGGGAGTTGACACATATAGAAATGTCTGGGCAAGAATAATTTGAGAGGACACATTCATCCAAGTCTGTACAGGTGAAACCATCTCCTGTAAAGCCTTGAAGGCATGAGCATGAAAAGTCACCAGGATAATTGTAGCAATTAGCATATAAATGGCATGAACCCTCAATGGCACATTCATTCACATCAGAGCACATGACACCATTTCCTGTAAAGCCCCGTTTGCAGGTACAAGTGAACGAACCCAATGAATTCAGGCATGTGGCATTGTTGTGACAAAGTTGTTGCTTTCCACATTCATCTATATCAGAGCATTCTGAAACATCAGTGATCCGACTAAAGCCTGCTCTACATTGGCATGCATAAGATCCATCTGTGTTTAAGCACTGCTCATTGGTGCCACAAGCCTTTTCAGGCAACTGGCATTCATCTATGTCCTGGCAGGTGGTGCGATTGACTAGCCGAAAGCCTGAAGGGCAGTTACAGTAGAAGGACCCAATACTGTTAACGCATGTTGCTTTATTTCTGCAGCCACCATTATCCACAAGACACTCATTCACATCGGAGCACTGCAACCTTCCATCCCCGATGTATCCTACCATACAGCTGCAATTAAATGTTCCTGGAACATTAATGCAAAGTGCGTTAGAATGGCACTGCCTTCCAATGGCGCACTCATCCACATCCTTGCAAATTATCCCATCACCTTCAAAACCAGTCAGACATGTGCAGGTGAACAACCCAGGTAAGTTTTCACATGAGGCGTAACGGCTGCATCGTCCTATTGCACATTCATCTATATCCACACACTGGTTTTGACTGAAGTTGTAGCCTGGGCCACAATCACAGAAGTAGGAACCTGGTGTGTTGACACAAGCAGCACTGGCTGTGCAAATGTTACTCCCTGCACATTCGTTAATGTCAATACACTTCACTCCATCTCCCAGGAACCCAGTTCGGCAGGAACATTCGTAGCTTCCAAGCAAATTGATACATACTGCGTTTGGGTCACAGTTGTTTTGTCTGTCACACTCATTAATATCCACACAAGCCAAGCCATTTCCCACAAATCCCTCAGGACAGGTGCAGCGATATGAGCCTGGTGTATTAACACAATTAGCAAATGAGCTGCAGATATTGATTTCACATTCATTGATATCCACACATGTTTGTCCATTGCTTTGGTAGCCAATGTTGCAGATGCAACTGTAGTTTCCTGGCAGGTTCTTGCAGCCTTTGTACCCAAAGAAGGTGGAGCAAACACCGGGACTTTCAGAACACTCATCAATGTCTAGACAGAGATAATTTCCATTGCCTTTGTAGCCAGTGTGGCATGTACACACATAGGAGCCAGGGTTGTTGGTGCAGGTGGCATTCCAGTGGCAGATACCTGGCCGAGCACACTCATTATTATCAGTGCACTGAAAGCCATTTCCACTAAAACCCAGCTTGCAACTGCAGTCTCTTCCTCCTTCTGTGTTGGTGCAAGCTGCATTGAGGTGACAACCACCATTATTACTTTCACACTCATTGATATCTTGGCATTGGAAACCATCACCAGAATAACCATTTTGACATGAACAGCTATAACTGCCCAAAGTGTTAATGCAGAGTGCTTTATTGTGGCAGTTGTGAAGACCGGTAGTACACTCATCAATGTCCTGGCACTGCACTCCAGTTCCCCTGTACCCCATCCGGCAAATGCAGACAAACTTATCATCACGTGTTTTGAGGCATTCTGCATTGGTGTGGCATATGCTTCCAGCAGCTGCACAGTCACTAAGATCCGCAACTGTATACACAGAATAGACCAGAGGCGAGTAAATCTATAAATAACTGACTTATTTCATTTTTGTGGTTGTGAATCACATGTTCCAGGTGTTACTCACCTGCATTTGTGTACCTGAGAAAAGTACAGAGGCACAGCAGGAACAGCAGCAGACTCCTAAATGAGAGTGACATGAAAACAAGATATTTTTGATTTTGCCAGTAAGTTCTCAATGTGAAAACAGGAAATTAAGTGCATTACTCTAATTATTATTTAATGATATTTGCTAATTCCATTTCAAAACCATTCTATATATGTAACATTTAGGAATACTAAGCTTGTTTTTAGATTTTAAAACTCACTGTAAATCAACTCTAAATCACAGTTTAATGTTGTCTGTTCCCTGATAAGGGTTGGATCTAAGCTGGTCATTAGCTGGTCCAGGCTGTTAGGCAATATTGGAACAGCAATAAATCAGCTACTAGCTGGTCATATCAGATCAAGGTGGTAAAGCTTTTAATTAATACTGATCAGCTTAGATCAGCTAATGATCAACTTTACCTTTAATGTTTTTGAGCTGGATAAATACTTTTTTTTACACTGATCACATAATCCGGTATCATGAGGCATTTCACTTCATGTGAACAGAAATGTGAACCAGTTTGCCTGGTTTGGAAAAGTAGGTGAATTCCTGCCTGCTACCTATAGGTGAGACCATCTTTTCTTGTGGATGTAAAGACAAACCATTTTACCGATAACAAAAGCAGAGGATTATCATTACTATGTCCAAATCCTAATTTCATGAGCCAAAAAGGTGGAAATGGGCAAGATATGACCTTAGTCTAATAAATTAGCACCTACAGAACTATATTGTCTTTGTCCAAAAAGTGAGCAGCAATTGATTTTACCTAATATATTCACTTTTACAGCTCACTTTTTAAGTTTAATTTTAAGATAATGTTTACAGTAATTTTGGTAATACTCACTAAAATGTTGCAAGTTAAATTTTCAGTATTAACTGGTATTATTTATAAAAGTGACAGTGATACCAAATGAGCCAAGATTTCACAAGTTACTGAAAGTAACTGAAGTCAACACAGACAATGTTCTGAAAAAAATGACAATGATCCCCGATTGTGTTACATGCTGAATGTATGCCACCCTTTAGGCCAGATTCATCCATTGTCTCTGAAGGATTCTATAGAAATCCGAGACGTGTTGTGCATCAAAATAAGACATTAAGATGTTTCTTAAGCTAAATAACAGCTTACTGGAAAGAACTATCTTCCTAACATTTTGAGACTTAACATGACAACCCAGAGGGCACAATCATATCTAATAAAGAGTACAGGTACAGATCTAACTTTACAGTTCCATAATGGTTGTGAATTTACATATAAATTAACATATATAGCAGATATAGACGTAATGAGCTTAAAAAGGTTACAATTAGAATTGTATTTTGATTCTAGATAAGAATTTACTGTTGTATAACAAGTGTTCTAAAAAACATCCTAGACTGTCAATAACAATATATCAGATTGACAGGACAGAACAGATTTTGTCAGTACAAGATACAGAAGTTGAATCTTTATGTTTTAGTTTTAGATTCAGGACTGTATTATGGCATTAACTTTACAGAATAACTATAGTAGATTCTCATTTCCTTATTTCCCATTTTGGAACCTAGATATAAATAATGAACGTTGAGTTGCTGTAACGTAAAAAAATATTTGAAAAATTGCTTAACTTATAAGTTACACCAGTCAGGATTGAAAATATGTTAAAATTACTTGTACAGCCAAGCTTATTAAACTTACAAATTTGGGGCAGCAATGTAATCAACCTTTTCTATTGTTAATGTAAAGAAAAAACAAGAAACAATTTATGTAAAATTATAAATTTAAATGTGTACTTACTGCATATCTCACAGACAGCTGGTGGTCTTATAAGGCTGACATTAGGACATTAAGCTCTCTTTCAGGCTCAGTGTGTGACTTTCCGTCTCTGTTGACTCATTCTCTCCTGCCCAAGTTACAACACTTTGTCCTTACTGGTACAAATCATAATGGCCCATCTCAGTACTTGGGACATCCAAAACCAGCAGAATAGGGAACACCCATATACTTCTATGGTTATGTTTCACGCTTCTGGTAACTGTATTACTCCATTTGGGCTCCTGGGTGTAAAATAAAAGCTGATACAATACAGAGCCTCATTCAATAGCCTGTTTTTTTGCTGTGAACACATTTACCTTACACACAAAAACTACACAACTTTAATTTATTAGTTTTCTGACATCAGAAAATTCAGAATGTTCTGTAACAAAGCTGGTTATAATCAGTGACAAAAACAATGGAAATGTGTGCAATAAGAGTGATTCGGTTGTATGTAAGCATGCAAAGCACCTGGACATTGTGGAATAAATTTTTGTATTCATGGATATGGCATTAACATAAAAACAGAACTTGGGGGGTTGATGTAAATTTGTACTCTGTTTTGGTGAATATCTTCATAGCCAATAGGCATTCAGCAACAAAGCCAAGAAAGTGTGAAACAGAACTTTAGGCGCTGACTGGATTCGTTGTGCAAATGTTAGATGTTCCACCTAGAGTGCAATTGTTAGAGTGCAATTGTTTCCAGGATGTTGTGAAACAGGTGCTTTTGTCGCGTGACCGTGTAAATCCTCCCGTCCGAGCAGAATGGGGAACTCATAAAGTCCACGTCCAAAATTTTCTGAACCAATAATAATCAAATGAAGCGCGCATATGGTCCTGAATGCATGAAGAGCTCATAAAACACTGTGGTTTTCCGGTAGAGGGTACGCTCAGTTCAGCGAAACTGCAAAAGGTTAAAGGTCAAAAAGCAGTAATAAGAAATGATGCGGAGGAAGGTCATACTTGCGTTGTGGTTAACAGAAGCCGAGAAGAGAGATAGGAAGTCAGCGTTAAAAGAAATGCCATATAGTGGAGGTGATAGTAAACAGGATGTAGGGCAGACTTTGCAGACACATACTAATTCTTCTTTGTCTGTCTCACTCCACCCCCATATCACTATCCTGCGGCGGAGCTGCAAGCCCTGACCTCAACTCCTGCTCCACTTGATGCAGAACACAACAAGACCGGAGGAGTCCAAGCATCAGCACCACCACCATCCTCGAACTCAGAGTTTAATGCAAAGAAAGATACAGATGAACATGAGGGAGGTGAATAAATGATCAGCGCAGAAGAACACACAGCTACACAAAGAAAGATAAGACTTTAAATCTACAAGCACCCATGGTCGAAGTTTCTGGTCCAGATGGTCCGGTGATGGTGTTTAGACCGTTGACTGCCTCAAATTCACGCTGAGGGACAACAAGTGGATATGAAAGAGAAGAGGAAGGATAAAGAACGAGCAGCAGTTGCAAATGGTCCTCCTGCAAGCTGTAGGAGGGAACAGGTGATGACAGTTCACCGGACCCAGAGACAATGCTGTTCACAATAAAGACCATGGGAATAACGAAGGTCCGCAAAGGAAATGGCAAGACCAGCATGGACAACACAGCCGACCTCCTTGCTCACGCTGTGGGAAATTGACTCATGTGACTGAAAGATGTGGTGCGTGTTGGACCTGCTGGAAGATGAGACATCAAGCTAAAGACTGTAATCGGCATCCCAAGAAGACAGACTGACTAGTGAGGGAGCAGTGAGGGGGAGTTCCGGGCATGCAGCCAGCTCTGCCAGAAAGAGGAAGTGGTAACATACTAACTACAAACACATACACATACACTGATAATGCTCTCTGCAATGAAGAACTTACTTTCAATATTCGAATTTTGCTATGTACAAATCTGAATGTTTTAATTAATTGCATAGATTTTTCTGTGGGTAGAAGGTATGCAGATACCATTTCTAGTTGATAGTGGTGCAAGTAGATCCACCATACGACTGTGTGACCTGTCATGTAAACCGCCGCTGACTAAAAGACATCGCAGTTTGTGTGTCAGCTTCTGGGCATCATGTTTCTGAACCTTTAACAGCTCCACTTCAGTGTGAAACTGAACAGGGTAAGACAACCACTCATCAATTTGTTGTTGTCTGACTCTTGCCCAGTACTACTGATGGCTAACTGCCAATGAGAATGGAGTCGTGTTGACTGAAACGGCACACCCATGACATCCAGCTGAAACTCAGTTTGCCTATGAGTGGTTAACACAAGACCCCAAATTTGTGCAATAGCACGTGACAAAATTACGATCCAAATACAAGATTTATGCTGCCTAGCGACCAGAAGGAGACAGAAAGAGACACATCTTTTGAAAGTAGTTGGTTCTTTAATCTGCCAGAAGAAATCATAAAAACTGAGTGGTTATTCTGGTTGGTGCACTCGTGTGCACTCAGTGTCTCTCTGTCAGAGGATTAATTAAGATATTTTCTTATCCCAGATTTAGTTCCTCATATATCACTAGCAAGAAGGGATGATGCAGAATGGTACACAGTTGGTACATTCGTGAAACAGTGTAGTCTGGCTACAGACTGGATGTTATGTGATCACAATGTGTATTATAGCTCCACATTGAAAGCTTATCGAAGTCCCAGTGCTGCTGTGATTACTGTAACAAGAGTTTTGGTGCAAATAGCACAACCCCTAAATGCAATGTTTTCTGTATTAACTCTATGTTCCCCCAGCATTATCTGCAGTGCCGGGTATGGTATTGGCAAAACACAAATATGATGTAGGCTTAATAAAGAACTGTGAACCAATTTCTATTACCCCAAAGTCAGATTATCGTCTATGTCAAGCCCAATATATATTAATAACCCCTTAAACGTGAAGCCATTAATGGCATTAAACCAGTTTTTAAATCATTATTAGAAGAAGGGATCATAGGTCCGTGTCATGATTGACCTGTGTGCACTCCAATTTTTCCTGTTAAGAAAATCAGAGAGGCTGGCCAGCCAACAGAATGGAGATTTGTACAAGACCTGCAGGCAGTAAACACAGCTGTTCAACCTAGAGCACCAAATGTGCCAAATCCTTACACTATTATGTCAAAAATACCTCAAAGCTCACAATGGTTTTCTGTTGTTGATCTTGCCAATGATTTCTTTAGTGTGCCAATGGCTAAGGACAGCCAATTTGGGTTTGTTTTTAACTTTGATGGCAAGTCATACACTTTTCCATGTTTATGTCAAGGGTATTGTGAAAGCCCAACAATTTCATTAATAACGTTGGCTTTGCAGTGACAACAATTTCACAAACGATACTCTCTCATAAACTTAACTCTAATTTATCAGCACAAGCTGCTGAACTAATTGCTCTCACATCTGCATGTAAGCTGATGTCAGAAAAACAAGTAACATTAACATTTATGCATTTGGCAGACGCTTTTATCCAAAGCGACTTATATTGCATTATACAATACATTGTTTCTGACTATGTGCAATCCCTGGGATCGAACCCACGACCTTAGCGTTGTTAACGCCATGCTCTAACCACTGAGCTAAAGCTTGTTACTATTAAGTTACTATTTACACTGACTCTAGATATGCATTTGGAGTTATTCACGATTTTGGTGCTTTGTGGAAACAGAAAATTTCTCAAGTCAGATGGGAAACCAATCTTAAATGCTCATTTTGTTTCTGACATTTTAGAAGCTATTCTTCTCCCCAAGCAGATTGCAGTCTGCAAATGCGCAGCGCACACACAAGTTAATTATTTTGTTTCTACAGGAAACGACAGAGCAGACACAGCTGCAAAACTAGCTGCCATCCAAGGTGAAGAGCTTGCCTGTGTAAAACCTTAACTCTAACCACACACAGGAAGTTTCTTCTTTTTCTTCTCTTCACAGCATGCAGACTTTTACAGCACAGACAGAGAAGGATGGATGAAGAAAGTCTAACTGTACGATTAAAGATAGTATTTGGGATGGACCAAATGGGTAGCCATGTTTGCCCAATGATAACTTGATACTAATGCATAGTTTGATGATAACTATGCACCTCACCCTAGGTACAGGAAACGATTGCACTGTTGAGCATCTGCAGAATTTGTTTCCTACTTCTGTAGAGGAGATTTTGAGGGTGGAGGGGGCTAAGACTTAATGAGATTGGTATACTAAAACTTTCTATATAAGGTGATAAACTGTGGACATTGGATACTGATTGGTGAATAGCAGATATATGTTCAGATGAGCATGGGCCAATGACAACTGAAAACACCCCAAATATACAATAACAACACTCAAACACTTTGAGATCTTTAACCCATCTTCAGAAGCTTTACCTATTCATAACTAATCTCCCTTGCAAGAAATAAAATATTACAAAGACAAATCGTGTCTGACAAATCTCTCATTTCAGAAACAGAAGAATTTTCCACAACAACATAAAGGTAACAGCATTTTCATTGTGTAGAGTACTATTGATATACTATAAAACAATGGTCTCATGAAAAATAAGAAAATATATAGTATATAATTATATTTTGCATATAGAATTTCAGTCTATGTTTTAAACCACTGACAGTTTTTCACAATGTGACATTTTTAATTTTCAAATTTACCCAGATGGAGAACTTTTCATTCAGAAAATTATTTTTTTATTTTAATTATTTTATTATTTAAACATTTATATTATTTACAGCATTTCTACATAATTATATTTTTTGACAATATTTGTTGCACTTGACTGTAATAATTATTGAATGATAGCTGCTTTGACGCTTTTAATGTCCAAACTTTCTCACATGCACAGATCTCGCTCACAATTCTGCTCTGGTCTCTAGTCAAATGAGCTCAAACCATTAATGCAATTTAAACTGAACCAAACTGAGATGGTCACTATTTAAAAAATACTTTTATTCAAAACTTCCCATGAAGATAAAACTGTGCCATGTTACTGATGACTACGTTTTGCCTCTGCACTTCAGCCGGAAAATGCAGGCAAACTTAACATCATGTGTTTTAAGACATTCTGCATTGGTGTAACATATGCTCTCAGCAGTCACTGTGTTACGGTGGAGGCTCCAGCCCTCTCCATCACGGCAGCAGACGGAGCCGTCACCGGAATACTGAGAACCTATCCCTACATTTCCCATCATCCTCCACCGTCATCTGATTGACTCTGGGGCGGCTGGCAACTTCATGTCGGTAAGATTTGCTCAAGAGAATCATGTTCCTCTTTCTCTCCCGCATTGTGGAGGCATTAGATCAGGGGTCATCAACTATATTTGTCAGAGGGCCAGAGTTTTACCAGACAGGCCGGACCCCAGGCCGGACCCCCAAGAAGAAAATCAAATAAAAATCTAATTTTGGCTTAACATTATGTTTAATGTTTATAC
>JAZGTJ010002905.1:0-38973 GCA_036877575.1 Botia almorhae | reverse complement strand
CACACACACACACACACACACACACTGCAGATTACTCAGGTATAGTTATCGACCTCTAGGTGGCAGTGTTGTCATGCCACCGGCGGTTCTAGCGCATCTCAGACTCCGCGGCCTCAGAAGCTCCTGAGATCTATAGTCTCTTATTTTAAGAGCAACGAAGCGCAAAGCAATGAAGTCTTTCATTGATCACAGGCATCACACTTTTTTTCCCATCTTTTTCTCTCAAACCTTTTCTTCTTCTCCTGTCATGGCAAATATTCACCTTACCCAGTGAAGCAAATTGCTGACACCTTTTTAAGAAGTGACAACTGTGTATATTTCATGATAGCAAATTCCATTTTCATATCAAGCGAGACGAGAATACAATTTTCACTTCATTTAATCAAGGTGGGGACTTCTATGGGTTACGGCACTTAAAGCTGTCAGAAGTTTAAGGCACACTATTGCTGTCAATCTCGCACCCTGATACTTAATGAGCGAGTTCATTCAAAAACTTTCTAATTAGTGCTGAGAAGGTGATGCTTTGTGTCATTAAAAAGTATAGAACTGTACAAAGATAGAAAGAGCCATTTTATGTGTGTGTGTGTGTATGTGTGTGTGTGCATATTGATATGTGGAATTCTCTGATTCGAAGTTTCCTTCGCTTAAATAGTACAATTTAATGATTAAAAACCAATTAAATAAATAACACCAGAAATATAAAAATGTACATTTTCAATCAAACTGTCCAAACAAAATGCACTTTTTAAAGAATTCAATAACCCAAACCAAACAAGTGCAACTTTTTATAAGTGAATCAAGAATCAAACGGTAGACTCAGTAGACAAGCGAAGTACTGTAACATCTCTCTCTCTTTCTCTCTCTCTCTTTCTAACGATGTGAGTGACAGTAGAGCTGGCCTCCTCCATTCAGTCTGAGAACCCCAGTTCTTTGACACCACCCTGCTGCAGGACTGTTTGTCCCCAAACACTGACAAGCAAACCCCCACAATGCCGTTCTGTCCATCTATCCCCCACCCTGTCAAGACTGCATTTCTACATGCGCGCACACACACACACGTATGTCCATACACATGCACACACACACAATATCAACACCCTAAAAATGTTAATTTGAGAAGACAACCCTGTCATTCAAAGGTTTTACTGAGCTTAATGTCAACGTAAGGGGATGATGGGACGGTGAACTCGTGAGTTTTTGGAAAAACTGCAAGGGATGATGGGTAAGAAAACTGAATATGAAGAATCACAATGAAACCGGTTAAGAAGCTAAAACACGAAACATTTGGAAGCAAAAATACTACAAAAGCGCAGTGTACATGTATGTATACACATACACAAAAAACAGACGTTTCTATCCCGTCTGTATATGTGAAAGTTTTTATGAACTTGCCCGACCTGGACTCTAGCCCACCCACATATGAAAATACCAAATTAATTTAGCAAGTCAGGTTCACTTTGGGCTGACAGAATATTCAGAGTTCAGAATAACTGATTAGTCTAACAAGACGTCCATCTCAAGTTAAATGAACTTATTCTGAACTATGAGTGAACCCGGCACGCAGTAACACTGAAAACAGTTTGGACATGTTAGTCAATCGCAGGAATGCGCAGTCAAAGAATCCCTTCAGGTTAGCAGAAATCTAAAATTCATTTGGCTGCTTTGCCTTTGTGTGGGAAGAGAAATTAATAATCCGAGTTCGTTTGCAGGAAGGCAAGAAACCACCTATCTCACGCCACTGAACCACATTCAAACTGATTTGCCTCAATAGGACTGTCAATCTAATGTAAAACCACATTGAGAGCCTCCGGCCCGCACAATCCGCTTACCTGTCTTCAGGTGTAACTGGCTGCTACATCTCCAAAGGGCCTCCTAGGACTCCACACATACGAAGGCCTCCACAGAGTCATCCAATGACGATGACCTCCCAAAGACAAGCGGAAAGAGCATCTTCTGACTCCCACATTCCACAAACTCTGGTCCACAGTGGTACAGCACCTGACACGTCAACAGAAAGAAGTTACACTAAGGAACCAACATCCAGCTTCTGCCCGAGTGTGGGCCACCATCAGGGCTGTGTACGTATATATAGAAGGCCCCCCCAACACCAGGACTCACAGGCACACCTGAATGGGCTCGAAGTGTGCCTAACTAGCTGCACACTGTGTCATGGTGTGCTCTGATTGCCTTATCTTCTCATTTATCACAGATGAATTGGAACCAGCCTTGCTGAAAGCTCCTTTCATTGTTGGGGAATGAAAAACTGTGTGAAGCCCGGTGTGCATCGGAACAAGGGGCCTTCTGTCAACCCAGAGTGGGTGAAGAAGAAAGGTGAGTGGAGAGGAAGAAAAAAAGAGAGAGAGAAGGAAGGGAGAGAGAGGTAATGAATAAATGTGAGCGAAAAGCAAGATTATGTCAGCCTCACAAGTTATTGAGTAGATTCCCCAAAAGGTAACAGTGAACCATGATGCTTAACAACGGCGCTTCACACTAACCAACCACAGGGCGAAGTGAGCATGTTTCCGCCAAGTTAGCGCCCTGCCAAGCTCATCTGCAACAGCTTTGGTCGGTGTTAAATTGAAAAAACAAACAAAAAAAACGTGAGGTGTGTGTTTCTCTCCACGGAAGACTTGCCACACTCATCGGTTAATTTGCAAGTTTTGACGTGCAATGGTCTGCTCGGGTTGTATGCCAGACTCCAAAAGTAAATGAGATGCAGATCTTTCTGCAGTATATCATGGCTATGAGAACTATTAAGGCTGTGATACCACCAGTTAAATCCAAGGTATCTGGAGCCTTTCACCACCGCTAGTTCTACACCCCTGTTTCTACAGCTGTCTCAACAGTGGGGCAGCTAGCCTTAGGGCCTCGATTTGAACACCTCCTAAATATCAAAGCCTTTCTGAAATGCTCACCACAGTGCTAAGGAGAGTGACAAGTGCACCACTGACGAACTTTAAGTAGAATCTCTCACAGCTGCTTTGCTTTCTAGCGATCCCATTAAATTGACAGCGCACACCCTAGGGGGTGACCAGCGGAGTATCTGCATAGCGAAAGCAGTCATGGCGATTCGAAACGTGGAACCTTAATGGAATGAATCTTCACTGGCTGGGGCCTATGAAACACCATTCAAACGAGGCTACCACAGCTGAAAAGACGGGTATTGCCAAGATCTGGAGCGATGTTTTAATTGCCTGGATAAGGTGCATCGCTAATATGGACGGTGGCAAGGCAATTGAGAGTTCCTCATTCCTTCCCTCCCCCAAATCAATGCACACTTCTACAGAATAGCTTGAGAGTCACGCCTGCGCTTATATAAAGCAAGATAGCTGTGCATTAGATATGCTGCTGGAATCTTCTGCTTGGGCGAGTGGACTGAGAGCGATGTGAATCGCTAATGCCTTTCTGGCTGAATTCACGCCTACTGATTGATCAGAACTGTATCTACTCTTTCTTCCATGAACTGTGGTGTTAGTGTCTGCGTGTGCGCGCGCGGGGGGACGAGCCCGAGAGGGTTCATCAGATTTCGGGTTAAATTGAGAGTGAAGGAGGTTTGCTGTGTAGATAGAGGGAAGGGGGAAAAGACGTGTTGGGGCGCAGCCTCCGAGCAGCATGGGCCCTGAAGGAGGACATTCAGAGGCACTCCGTTGATCACACGCTCCCTGAACTCCAATGGGACCCAAATTGCATGGGACGTGCGGGTCTTTTCCCAACATATTTATATCCTTTACTCTTTACAAATCCACTCGAACGCACATGCCGCTGACTGGCAATGGCGCGGGTGACGGGGTGGGTGTGGGGTTAACAGAACAGTGCTGTAATACAACGAGGCTTATTTGATTTCGGATGCACACGGCGCAAGGCCGCCTCATAAATAATGCATACTACTGTACAAACACGAAGTGGCACAGTGACTTGTTGCTTTGTGTTTGATTCCGCCAAGATGGGATTATTCAGTAGAGGCAGATGCAACGTTCTGTGAAGCTGCTGCGCCGGTGGAAGAATACGCAATTTGGCTCTGCTTTTGTACTTCCAGATGTCAATGAAACCGGAGTTCTTAGATGTGTCCTTTTGGAAACCAAATAGATCCCACAAGAAAGAGAAAAGTAGTCAGGAATTAGACTTGGACCAAAGCAGGTGACAGTCAAAGGAGGTTCAGATGTGCTAAAGTGTGTGTGTGTTCGGTAACCACAGTAACACTTGGCTACGGCGCTCCTCTCCACAGTAAAGGTTAGTGAGAGACTGGTCCCCAGTGCTCAGAGCAATCACTGCAAAGGTGTCAACGGAGGTCTTCTGCATGTGATGGTTACCACCATCACAGGCTGCCCTCACCAGAGGCTGTGGCACAATTAGCATTTAACACTGTTTGAAAATGAATCGTCTATTATTAATTTCGTCTCTGCAAATATGAACTTTTAATAAAGAAATTCAATTCGGTTTTCATTTAAATTAAGCACTTTAAACAGAATCGGTATTCATATTTTTCGCCGTCGTTAAACAGAATTTGTTTATTGTTATTTTTCTGTATATTTTCCGTTATCCGTATATTGTTATTGTTATCATATTTACAGCTTAAATCACATTTTTCTTAAAAGCATTGTTAGACAGAATCACATGATAAAGTCTCATTTAATTAAATTAACTTGCCTCCACGTATTATTGTAAAAAAAAATGCGTCCCAAGGACAAAATTACTGACATTTTATTTTAAAGTCACAATAAACAAAATTATATTTGAGGATTAATTTCACTTTTGCACATTGTATGAACTCTTCAAATGAAGTCAATAGTCTTAAAACAACCTGATTCACAGAGCGTGTTTGGACTCGATGCAAACAAGCACTAATCTCTCTGTGATCACACGAACGTCTTGGACACACAGAGAAGTGACAGTTTGTCCGTCACTTCATGTTATTACACGTCACGTCACATTACGCTGGCTCTGGAGACCTGACACCAGCGAGCGCAGCCCATCATTCCCCCCCACGGCATCCTCTTGCACTCCAGGTGCCAGGACCGAGAGGAAGCAGGCTGCCCACGCAGCCGCTGCCACCCCGCAGGGCAAAAATAGCGAGGGACGCGAGCATGTTAGCATGTGGAAACTGTCTAGCCTGTCGTCTCTTCCGGATTGACTGTCACTACAGTGCAGCGTATCACACAAACATACCTATCAGACAGGAGCAGATCCGATTGGACCCCGCTGAGATCTGGTTACAGCGTAGATGAATGCCTACGTGGTCATTATTATTTGGAACGTTCATAATATTTTGGAAAGTCATAATAAAATTGTACTTTGCCATTTCACACTATTTGCCAGAAGGCATAAAACTGAGACCAGTTATAATAACATATATTCCCAGAGAGGCTCTAGGGACAAGTACAGCTATACTGAAGGTAGATAAAAAGTTAGGAGACACAAACAAATTAAACTGTGATTACTTGTAAACTTTAAACCAAGATTTTCTCCATGTTATTAGTTTCAGTCTCAGCCGGTCATACAAACAGACAAGAAGACACTGTTATGCGAGTTCAAATTCAAGTTCAAGTTTATATGAGAAATAATTAAACTTCAAAAGGAAAATAACAAACAAGGAAGTCACAGGAAGTCTTCATAAGGTGTGTGTGCTTCTGAACACACCTCGTTCACACAATGTTTTGACCAGCAAACTGACTAGCGCCATACATTCAGCCTGGACAGAAAACTTATTTGTAACCACTATCTCTTCATGTTACCATTATCTGGTTAGAATAAGCCAGTTTATTTTCACTGCTGTTCATCTTTGCTCATCCTAGCAGTGTTAACGAGTGGGCAGTATTATACAGTTACCAGAGCACGGCTGGAATCTTGTATCTCTGTTGTAATTAACTAACAATGGCTCTGCTTTGGGCTTCGACGGCACTCAAAGCCCAATGGAACATGCGAGTCACAGTGACAGGCTAGTATCAGAAGCAGTGTGCCTTCAGTCTTCTAAAAAGCTCTGCAGTCCCTTATGACTTCTGATTCAGTCTGTGCATAAAAGTATACAAAGAAAAACAATGTTCTTCTGAAATTCATATCAGAGGTCAGAGGGGAGAAATACATATCACAAGATCACTGGAATAGCAAACTGTGTGCATCACATTCCATCGAAGCATCGTACGAGCTTAAAAAACAGTGAAGTCTTGCAGAAATAAACGTGGCAGAGTTCAGCAGAACAGCGTTGGAGGGGATTTTCTGCTCAATTTTGACGCAGGCTGCTGGGGATTCTTCACAAAAGATGTTTGGAGAAGCTCTCGGAGGGATTGCAGCAGAAAGGACCTGAAAATTGACTCGAGAAGGTTTGGGAGAAGGTGTGAAAAAGTCAAACGCCAAAACTCCCAAAATGAGCAAAATCTTTTCCTCACATTTGTAATGCCCCTCCCCCAACAGTGTATTAGGTGTCCAGTGGATCCAAACCCATGGGAAGTCAAAAGAGATAAACATATTACACATTGTGTATATTTTTCACAATATATTCATATTTCATTGTGTACATAATTCAAATAGCAAATGTTTTTTGAACATTCCCGTTTAAGCGACCACAAAAGTGTGCATTTTAACAGGAAATCAACAAGATGCTCACAAACAGAAGTTGTGTTTACCTGAGGAGGTAACCATAGCAACAGGCCGCTTGAGCACTCACTGTTTGAGGTACTGTTATTTGGCCAGTAATATAATTCTTTCAAATGAAAGACTTTTATTACCCCCTCGTACCTACAACCAAACACCATCGCTGCCTCTCTGCAAAGCCGACCATATTGGGTAATATGGGTAGTTAACAGACAGGGCGAGTAAACTGGCGGTTTGCCTGCACTGAAGGGTCATCTCACTCATTCTAGCGTGCATGTGTGTATCACAGGCAGTGGTGTGGGAAGCAGGTTGCCCGGGCTGATAGAAACCATAAATCAACGCTCCTGAAGGGAACAGATGCTGGGAGCGTGTGGGAATAATTTCACAATTTAGCCATAATTAAAATTCACCTTAGCACCGTTCTGCCACTTATCAACTGATTATTTCCTACCAATTCAATATCGGTCTTCTAACGGGGCTCCCGGCATACGCCCTGCTGACCTCTCCCGTGCTAGCTTGTTCAAGACATTTTACATGAACACATCTCGCCGCCTTTTTACATCACATAAACAGATGATCAGCATTGCGGTGGGGAGTTGAGCCGTGTTTGGGTAATGACTGTGCTGTAATAATCAATGCGTCGTGTTTGTGTCCAAATCGCTGGCGTTATGATGAATACTGTACATACTGTACACTAACACATTTATTTAAACATACAGTTCTAAAAAATTGTTTTTCGTTGATCGCCTGGTACAATGACAATAAATAATACAGGATTTTTCTGGATCTGGACACCGATTGGTCAATACAGCATGCCAGATACACTAAAACACGTTAAAACACAAACAGTTGCTCACGCTGCTGTAAAACAAAGACTACCAAGCAACAAGACAACTTTTTATAGTGACAATGATTTTAAGGGGTAATATATTGGGAGATATAGCAAAACGAATGCTCGCCTACCTGCTGGGTATATCACCCATAAAACAACATGCTGTTATTGTTTAGACTGTTTGTTTAGACTGTTTGTCAGAAATATCTTACTAACTGACTTACTAACTGAATATCTTACTTACTAACTTTCTAACTGAAAGAACGCAATAAGGCGCTCAAGCTTACGTCCATGTCGTCAATACAACAACTTTTTTAGCCGCGGGCATGTTCACACTATGCCACAGCCTCTAGCTTAAACTATTACATCTTTATTGCTTAAATATACCACGATAGAGACAATCGAAGTTTTTTTGATACCTGCCTATAAAGCACATGCCTGAACGAGGCATTTTAACTGCATTATGTGTTATTGATGGCCTCAGGGCTGTATCTAATGACTTGGCATTGGTGTCAAGTGACAGACAGTGCCCTCAGACAGGCATTATGATCAGTCCATTAGCCGTGCCAGTCATCCTGTCAGGGCTCAGAGACATAGCACCACTGAGACACGATACACACACCCCCACTCCTGCTTCCACATTCCTGAACAGCTTTCAACCGACCAGTCCCACTAAAAACACAAGACTTCACGTTCATTCACATACACCTGCCTAACCTAACCCAAACACCTAAACTTACCATCCCTATATCTTCTGGTTAAGACGGGTTATGAACCTTTGTAACTTATGAACGGTTTATCCATTTTGATAGCACTGCTTAAAAAGTGGAAAAACAAAAACGATATACTTTTAGGAAGTTGACATTGTATTCCCATTAACTAACATTACAAAGATTAATACACGCTGTAAAATATATTGTGTATTGTTAGTAAATGTTAACTAATGTATGAACTAGTTTTAATAAATGGAGCCTCTGAACGTTACCAAAATATTTCCAAAAAATTAAACAGACTCTCAGCTGTATGAAGAAAATTTAACAGGGAAAACTTAATTATACGCATTCTCTTATACGTGTAAAAATACCGTTAATTAACAGTAATGTTAATTAAAAAACACTTTTAATTTAATGTTGTGAGCCTATTTACACACCAATTTTAGAAACCAAAGACGAACCTAGGGCCATTATTCATTATTAAAACTGTCAAGCGTATTCAATATACCTCTAAATAAACGTATCTTTTGTTTTTATACATCTTTGTTTAATTACAACTGTAATTTCATCAGCACCTTCCGCTTTAAAGAGAAAGGTCGCGTCTCCGCGCACACGTGAAACGCGCGAGTGTTTCTTATCACGCCTCGCCGGAGAGCTTCGCCCTTTTCTCACCGTACACGCACGTCGATCCGCGCATTCCCGCTTTCCCCCGCTTCATTTAACAGCGGCCCCGACTCGTCCTGAAGTACCGAAAATGACAGCACAATTACACGCGAGCCCGTGCTTGACGCGAGGAGGAGTGTTAGCGCGCTACCTGTCTTTGCCTCGGTTTCCCGTGCTCCGCGGAGACGAGTCAGCAATTAGACGGATGTAAAGCCGCCCTCCTCCGCCCGACAAACAGACCCGCGCCAATCACACCTCCCGGTGTCAATCACAGCCCGTCACAACACATCAACTCCGCGAGCAAACAGTGGAAAACGCGGACTGACAGCCCGGCCTTTTCTCACACCTCGCACCTGTGGCTGCCTTGTGTTTGCTTTCCATCCACACCTTAATTCCACGGTTCGTGGGAAAGTAAAGACATAACGTTTTTTTTTATTAGTGCAGTAAATAGAAAGCCGACGAACCAGCTTTGTTTCATAGAACTGAAAGAGGATTCCGTTTGTTTTTCCTCTCAAATCTTATGAAAAGGTAAATGACAAGCGCAAGTCAAAGTTGTGGTTTTATTTTACATATTGTCACACGCGAGTCAGTTCAACAGCAGTGAAAAGCTTGTTTACACTTAAATAATTAAAGATTTTTAAAGTTAATTAGTAATACTTAAAGCACTATTTTAAGAAACTTAATTTTTAATAAGATTAAAGGCAGGGAAAACAAGACGAATGTGCAGCGGAAGTAAAATTAAAAAAATATTTTAAAGCTTTAATTACTATTATTATATTAATATATATTGTTTTGAAACATCCAGCCTTCTCAAAGTATTCCTGTACCTGCAAATAAAGTAATGTTCAAATTAATAAACAGGCATAGGCCTACATTGATGCTTAACCTATGTTTTCCTGTGCTTTAATTGGCAGAGCATACTTGTATGTATTGTACTGTAAATTGGATGGCACAGAAGCATCTATTAATATGATGTAAGTATAAACGTAAAGCTTTAGAAAGTTGTGATGTTAGCCAGTCCTCGACAGCCATGCCAACTCCAAATTCCCCCTCCGAACCTTCGCCGAGGAGAGAGCTAAATCTGTGCGCTGCGTTCACCTCTCCGCACTGGGCCAGGCACAGGCTCACCTAGCGTCTCCTCTCTCGGCAGACAGGCCCCATCTGCCACCTGCTCCGCCCCTCTGTCCCTGTGACAACTGTCAAGCAGGCACGCAAGATTGATTATCAGTCAAAGCCCATAGCGCTAGCAGCAGATTTCGCTAGGTAAAGCTTGCTGATCCAGCAAAGAGCCAGAGCGCAAAGTTACATTGGGCCGTGCCAACCGCGCTCTGTGTCGGGGCGCGCTGAGAACAGCCGTGCGTGTCGCCATGAAAGCCAGCCAAGGAAACACAGCTGCAGCACAGAAGTTCCGGCCCGTAAAACTTGGCACCCAGCAAAGGACTCATAAATAAACATGGCTGTATAATGGCACCATTTTTTGGGCGTCTCCTGAGCCACGATAAATAGCACATAATCTCATGCACAGCCTATGTGGAGAGGAACAACTCACTATAACAGCACTCTACTGGAAAAGAATGTGGAACAATGCATATCTCTCATTAAAAGCTTTCCTTATATAACTGCAAATAATGTTTACAGTTTATAATGTCATATAGTTATTGTAATGTGCTCAGGTTACCATACCATGATACACAAACGACATATCAACAAACATTACTTAAGTGTTCAACTGTAACTGCACCAGTAAGTTCAATCGGACTTGTTTCATAACTTGTTTGACTGTAAATCACATGTTGTATGTGAAAGTAACAGATCCCTGTGGACACACAGTGAGGGAAATGATCCAAATGTACTTTAATAAACCAAGTGTTTCTGTTTACTTCTTGTTTATATTAATAAAGCACATAAAATAGATGAATAAATTAGGTTTTGGGTAACGTTTTAGGTATTCGATCTATCGTTGACATCAAAACGCAAAATTCCAATCAAAAATGTGTCCACTTGCTTGATTCCAACTCAATTAAGTATAGACGTGTTGGAGAGGAAAAAGGATTATGGGGTTTCCACTTGTTTTTAATTGAACAGAAAACACCCTTTCTTCAGTGGAGTTTCTAAACATTGCGAATACTCCCAAATGTCTTTACTTTCTAAAGCTCTTTGACTGTGGCCCCCATGTGGTCGGCATTCCCATTGAAAAACAAATACAAGTTCTGAGTGCTTCTGGGCTGAGCTTACCTCCTCCAGGATGGCTCAGAGCAGTGGGTCGGTGGGGCGGCCCACTAGTGGGGAATTCACCTCTTGGATAATGACGGTTGGCAGGGGTGCTGCCTTGCTCATGGCTTCCTGCCAGACTACTGTCGGTCAAAGCCTGCTCCTACCCCCTTTCGCGGGGGAAGCCATTGTGGTAGATTTGCATTAACCGGTGAGGCCCCGCGAGTACAGTGCGTGTCGTGCTGAGATATAACTCTTTAATCCGTCATCATTCACTTGAACTCTTTTCAGCGCGCCGTTCCACCGCGGTATCTCCGTGTCATCTCAGGTGCGACACGCATCCACAACAACATTCATTATCCGCGACCACTTCCCTCCCTGAAAGTAAACCGTGTTTGATTTAACAGGCCGGGATGAACCAAAAGGCCCCCCATGTCGGCATAGACAGCAGCCCTAAAGCTTGGCAGCCATTCAAAGGCTCTGAATTCCTCTCTCCTACCAGGATGTCATAGCCAAGACATAGAGACTGTATTTTCTTTCTTCTCTTGGATCTTCTCTTTCCTTCCTTTCTTTCTGCCCTACTTTCTTTCTCACGTCCCTGCCCATGTGTTTGGCGGGGGCGCTCCGTTCAGACTGATTTAGGGGCATCCGTGTCAGCTGGGAACAATCGGTGAAACGGGGGACAAAGCCGCCCGCTCTACTTGAATTACAAGTGGTTGGTACTCATGGAGAAGAAAGAGTGTTTCAATACACCCTTCAGGGGGCAGCGTAGAGCCTCACCTATGGAAATGATGAGCGCAAGCACACATGCACACAAGGAACGTAAATACTTCCCTCCACACCACTTAAGAGCTTTGCAAACAAACACGGAAGCAATTTTCATCCTAATGACCAGACCAGACACCTCAGCTGTTGAATTCGGTTTGTTTATCACAGTTTTAGTAAATAAGGGTCTTAGAGGCCTGTGAACTAGGTGGAGATGTTGTAACGTCTTTAAAGACGGCACATCGACATGCAAGGGTCATAACTGATGACAATAGTAAACTGTAATAGTAGGCTATAGTAGGCTGTAATTGTAAAAGTACAGTGCACTTTGAGGCGCATGTGCTAGCTTAGCTTTCCACCTGCTATCACAAACAAAAGATGGGCTTGAATCTAATTTAATTAGTGGCTCCAGCCTCCAGCTATACTCAAGTGAAGATGAATATTTTTGGAGTGGGTAGGTCAGGGGTGAGGGTCACATTAAACTGCACCTGATGACTCCTTCCTGTTTGGCCTCTATATATACCACACGACTGGACACAACTGGTGAGATGACACTAATTGACGGAGCAAAGACAACACAAGTACAGACAATGGCTTAGTCATTTTGTTCTTTTGAACTTTATGCCGTTTTAATGATATATGGTCAAACATGATCTGAAATAAATATATTTATATTTAAATGGAAATCAAAGACAAATTCAACTTATATTTCCATACATTCGGTTTCATTAAAATTAGCATTTTGCGAAAAAGTTAAGAAAACATCAGCGTGTCTAATTCAGATATAAATAAAGTTGCTGGACATAACCGAGAGCTCCTTTGGCCTGCAGTTTTAAAAAATGAATCTCTGGAGTCATGCACACAGCAGGTACACAGCCAGTTCCCTACAGCCAAGACTCAGGGTGAAATTTAGCTCTGGGTCAGTGACTATACTGATCACTCATGGTCTCTGGCATACACATCTGTTAGATCAGCATCAATTGATTTCATTATTCTGAGCAATAGTCAAACCATTCAAAATGATTCTGCTCTTGCCAAAATCTCAATAACAATGGCTTGCAGCTGAAGATCACTACGTTTCTATGGGCATCCGTGTTCATCACAGATGACTGTGTCCAGACCTGCAATGTTCTCAGGTGTAACAGGCAAGAGGGGTGTGCACAGGAAACCTGTTTGAAAACAATTAAACAAGTAATATTCGTTTTAAACAACACAGGATAATCAGGCTTAATTAATCAGGAATTTATACATCCCACACGTGCACACACACACACACACACGCACGCACACACACACACACACACACACACACACACCCAGAACAACAGAAAGACTGACTGCTTAAACTAATCAAAATGACACTTGTTAATTACTTTGCTTAATTCCAACAACTTCTAATTCAGTAATCAGCACAGATAATTACATGTTAGCACTGTTGCACAAAGTTATGATAAAGTTGGTTCTGATTAAAGTTTTTAAAGTTATATTTGAGTGTTGTTAGGTGGTGCACAGGTTAAAAGATCATTTTAACACCTACAGTATCTGTAAATAACAGCAGCAGTAAGTCACTTTTTTACCAGTCTTTCTATTTTCACTTTTGCTCTCTCTCTCTCTCTCTCTCTTTCTCTAACACACCAACTTTTCCTCCCTTATATCTGTGATTACCCAGAGGCAAACTGAAATTATTAAAAGGAATTAATTGCATCAGTAGAAACAGCACACAAACAGCTGTCATTGTCCTTCACATATCCGAAATGTCAAACAAACAAGATCTGTAAATTTCATCATGGAATTATTAATTGCTTCATAATAAACCCAAATTAAATAAACACGAATAGGCAAACAGTGTTTGCTCGGTTATGTGTGGCATCTATCAAAGTTCTCATTAATGACTTTTTGTTAATTAGCAGCAGGAGACAGTGGCTGAGGTGGGCTCATTTCCCTCCCTCTCCAGACTATGACACGATATTTTAGTTAATTCCCAGCACAATTAACAAACATCCACCAACTTTTCGAGCAATCACACATTTTCTCTGAAATGTTCTCTGGTGGAAGTGTTTTTTGTATTTTAACTGATCGTAAATCTCTTTATTTCATGACTACACTTTTGTATATAATTTCCCTACATCAATAATTCTTGTCAGTCTTCTTTAATTTGGTTCTGAATTTGAAAAAAAAGCATAATTTGAACTAATGATAAAAAGGTGGTCACTTGTTTTTTTGTCATTGCAGTTGATCTCATTACATCTGGGTCTGTACAAACTATTAAGTAAAAGTCATTCTGATTTACATTTATGCAGAAAGAATCTGTTTTCACAGACATTCAGTGCCACAGGAAGCAAAATGTTACTAAATGGCTTTTTAAATAAATGATTAATACATTTAATAAACGGCTTAAATTATACATAACCCCTTCGGAACAAACCTAAAACAAAAAGTGCTAAAATCATGCTAACGTGTAAAAGCACTTTTTGTAAATGTTTTGTTAATTTATTTATTGTCTGACAGCACATGTAATTGAATTCATTCATTCATTGCATAAAAAAATTAAACATGTTACCTTCCCTCCAGGCAAACGCGCCTCTGTTTCCATAGATACTTCATGTGTTTCCCTCTAAAACATCCGTGTAGAAACATTTATCTTCAGGCGTTCCGTCATCTTAGTTTCTAGAGTAATTAAATGTCCGAACACAGACATTAAATAGTTCAAAGTACAAACAAACGTGTAAATTATCGGCGATATTACCTGATATGGAAGGTTAAAAATGTTCCTGGGGTATTCATTCTTGTTTCTGTCAGGGCGGTTAAAACCGAGACACGGGGAAAGCGGCATGGACTGGAGATGCTGAGGCAGGTGATGACAGGTGCAAAGAAACAGAAAAACTCACAATATCAGGTTTGAAAACATGACAGTGCTTCTGTGCAGCATGTTTGTAAAATATGTATTTATATTTTTAATGGCATAGTTTGCTGTTTTTATAACATAACACGTCATGGCTGCTAATAGGTGGCCTAACTGAGTCTATATAGGATAAACATTTTTCAGAGGTGTGTTATCTTATTTACTGTGAGCTAATCACTAATTAGTAGTCTACAGAATATTAATGCTCAATATGGAGTACTGTATGTTTGATGTGAAGTGCATATGAATTAAGTCAGACCGCATAAGAGCAAAATTGATACAGAGATTTAAGATGAATGCAGATTATGTTTGAACGTTTCCCCAAGGGCAAATTGTTGCTGCTAAACACAAGCTTTGGAAACATATGCATAATTAATCAATGGCATGAGTATTTCTCGTTAATACACATTGGAGGTTTGACTTATCCCTGCCAAGTTATACGTAAGCAGATTTGATTAATCCCAAACCCATTTTAATTACAACAACACTAGTCGATCAGTCAGGATCTGTTCCATACGAAGAAAAAGCCTTTTGCTAGATTACAATCAAATGCTTGATGTCTCATGATTGGAATTTTAACATTATTAAACAATTATATTATAAAAACAATATGTTTGCATCACTATAAAACCGGGAATTCTTCTGCTCTAATGATGGTTATAAAACCATGAATACACTTTTGCTAGAAAACGACCATTTCAGATTTTCGATTCATTTTAATAGGTTCTAGTAAAACAATCTTGAATTATTCTCACAAATCTGACCGTATTTGATGACGCACGAGTCAGCCAATAATGTCTCTGCATGCAATTAAAGTTATTTATTTATTAAGCACACCATACCAGTGTAATACTGAGGATTGTTCTTTGCGGTCGTCAGACAGCCGTTTTTCTCGTTACTCCCTGATCAGCCCGACAGTAGGTGGCAGTAGTGTGATGGGAGTTGCCTTTCTCCCCCGCTTCTCTCCTCCCTCTCTCCTGATGCTAAGAGCGGCTGCAGGCAGCGCATCAGAGCCCATCGGAGGACGTCGCAGTACTTCCCTCGCAGTCTCTGCGAGGAGATGATGTATTGTTAGAGCTGGCGAGTGCTCCAAATTGCCCAGCCCTTTATATTGTGTTCCTGCTCTCCAAGCTCCATTAGGCTCAGTAAATGAATATTTTACAATGCGTGCAAAGAGACAGCAATTAAAGCGTGTAACTCCGCAGGGGAAGGAGGATGGGTCGCCCCAACAGAGCTACAGCCTCTCGTTGCGTTATGCATTTATGACAAGTACCTGAGCTCAGACTGGAAGTTGTGGAGCCACACTTTAATGTGTGATAACCGTCTGAGAGTTGTAGCTCTGTAACGTGGCTCAGAACGCACTCGAAGTCTAAAACAGCGTCTGCATGTCTATAATATTATACTAAGAAAATACTAAGCACAATCTTTAAACTGGTGAAACGATATTTTGTCTTGGCTATGGTTTTGTGGGAAATATAATGCAGTTTAGGTGTGAGACAATTTGATTTGTGCTGTTTGTCATAGATGCGGCCTAATTTTGGAAAAGAAAGTAAACAAAATGAGAATTGTTTCAATTTTATTCAGCAAGGTTTGTTTGGTTAGGCTCTGATGTTGTTAGTAGTTTTTTTTATTCCCCGACAGGAAAACCTTACTGTTGTTACAGATATTCTAAATTAAAAGCGTAACATTGTACATACAATTACATCAAATGAAAATTCACCATTTCCCGTTTAGCCCAGTTTGTTTTTATCTCTGTATCTGACACTCGATCAAACGTTCCAGACTGTATGTTTGGCAAAAGATTGCCCAGGGAGAGGTTGAGGGACAGCGGTGTGTCTGCCTGGACTAAGCTGCACTTCACACCTGTGCTCTGACTCCTCTAGCTCACCTACAAAGAGCTGAGGAAAGCGAAGCCATATCTCCATTGTTGCCGCTGGGGAGAGAGTGTGATTCTCTGGCAATTTCTGATGTTCTGCTGGAGGTAACTGAGAAATTGTGCTGCCAAGCTCACTCGACCTTTCTCAGGGTTCAGGAACAGAAGTCGAGATGTTCCTCGTTTTCCGTACAGGCTAAGAATAGATGTGAGCGTATTGCTGTGGGTAAAGGTGAAGGTTCAGATTGCGCGGTAGCTGAATTTTGCTGAAGTCAAGTCACAACACAGAAATCAAGGCAGTGTTTTCGATATTTAAACAGAAGTTGCGTTGCTTATATGAGGTTTGGGCACATATATAACGAATGCCCTGTTGGTAGAGCATTGCGTTAGCAGCACAAAGGTCGTGGGTTCGATTCCCAAGGAACACAAGTAGTGATAAAATGTATATCTTGAATACACCGTAAGTTTGCCAAATTAATGCATGTAATGTCATTTATTGGGGGCACTTTGTGGTTTGTTCCGCCATCATTTGTTGTGAAGTTAAGCAGCAGTGTTTGGTTAATTTGTGCATTTTTGTCTTCAGATATGTTGTCATTAAATTTGAATAGACGCAAAGCTTAGCTTAAAACGGTTATGTTGAGAGACTGCGGTTTACTGTAATGCTGGTTGTACTTTATACTCCCTGATCCTAATAATTTAATGTGAACCTCTCCTCTTTCTGTACACTAAGAACTACATATCGTACTATAATATGTTGTAGCAATTGATGTATTCTGGATTAGCAAAGTGTTAGTAGATTAAGCTTTCGCTTCACTTATGACTCGAGTTTTCACTTTAGCTAGTTAGCTTTGGTCATCCTCTGGTTCTGTGATCTGAATCGTCCTGAACACAGATCGATGTAATCCTCTTAGCTGGTGTCCTCTGCAGTGCTTAATCTTAATGTTTTAGATGCGTTTCATTCTGGTTCTTGTAATTAAACCAAAGTGTGATTAAAGCAGGACGCTTCCCTTTGCTCTGACTGCACCGATTTGCTGAAAATCCTACTTAGAACTCAGAACGTGTGTAAAAGCTCCAGCATTGAAGTGACTTCACTCCCAAAAGCTTTCCAACGTTCGGGCGGCCACTATGAATGATTTAAGTAAATATATTGAATCGTCTTTCTGTTAGAGCTCTCTGGCTTCTTTTTCTCTCCTCAAGAGGAAGCTGAGAGGCGGCTGAGCGCTGTGCCGCGTCCTCTTTCACCCGCCGCAAAAAGCGCCGCGCTCAGATTTGGAACGTCAAGGAACGGTTAATGATTCTCGCAATCAGGAAGTTAATTTTTGGCTTGTTGCTACAGTTGCTTTTCTGTCCCTCCTCTCATCCCATTCTGGCCGTCCATTAACAAAGTGAAAACAACAACAAAAACACAATCGGAGCAGGGGGGTGGGGTGCGGAGGGGGGTGGGGTGCAGAGGGGGGAGAACAGGGAACAAGGAAAACAGGCACCCTTAAATTTCAATTCGTTTGAAACGTAATTGCTTGAAATGATTAGTTGAATTGAGTCTTCCTGTTACTTAAAATTAAAAATATAATTGCTGTGGACAGTAATTGGCTTGCCCGGGACTGTTGCTTATTGTAGCCCAGTGTCAGCCCATGCATCATTACCCGACTTTGGCGGCGGCACAGTTTTTGGACTATAGCGACCATTCAAAAATGAACACACACACACGCACACGCACACACACACATGCAATGCTCCGCACGCCAGTGCCAGAGCATAATCAGAGATTGGTTGGATGCCTGCTCGAAAGGATCTAAGTTGTTTTCCGTTTGCCCCTTTCAACCTCGCTTTTCTCCAGTGGCCGAGTGAAGAGCCCCGCGGCTTGTCTGACCCTTGACCCCTACTAATCGATAGCCACAGCTGACACTCCCTCTGTCCTCAAGGAGGGGAATGACTCTACTGTAAGAATACATTCAAGCCTGAGGGAGGTGTCCAAATTACCCGTAAAACTTACTTTAGGGCGGCTGCATTAGGGGATAAAAGACAAAATAACCGCGGTTTCCATACCGAAGTTGTAATGTCACAGTAAGCACAGATCTGTCATATAGTGTTTTGTAGTGGAGGTTGTGTTACTGTTTTGGCCGGAGGAAAGAGGTGCCCTCTGCCCTTCTAACTGCCCATCCTGTCCAGAATTGTCATTAGGAAGACGTATCTCTCCAAACTGATATGTACTTACCTTTTCCTTCGCTGTCAGTATTTGTCTCTTCTCTGGCAAATTGTCCAACAGGACAGCTAGTCCATCAGCAAATTGCCCATGAACTGCCTTTAAAACAGCTTATGACATAGTCTTGTTTACTTTTTTGTCTAGTTGTCAGATTCTGCAGTGGTTTAATTAAAATGTCCCTTTCGTTCCTTTATCCCCAGACCAGTCCATATTAAACTTTTAAAGTTTAATATGAACAATCAAGCCGTATGATTGTCATTGGTTATCATTTCCATCAATCTCCTGACTCTGCATTCTGATTGGTAGTTTCATCCAGAAAAGCAGAAGCCCGCGTATCAGAAGGGGAGGCGGAGTAGCACATGGAGAAGTTTGTTGATGTTGGCCAGGCTTGGAAGGTCTTGAGTAATGAACAAAGCAAGATGGAGTATAACCTCCATCTTTGGAGTGCGTTCCCTCCTCATACCCACATACCCTCATCCTTCTAAATATTACGACGATAGATTGGACTGTATTTGATTTGTATCGCAAAAGATCTTGCAGTACAGCAACATCCTGGAAACCACCCAAATTAGCTAGCATTTTTATCGAATCAAAAAAATAATAAATAAATTGTGCTCTGTTGAAAATTCATTTGGAGAGCAAACTGCGGATAGGTTATATTCCTTTCAGACAAATTGTCTGAATTGCCATTGAAATGACCAATAGAAGGAATGAGAACAGAGTTGTTGTCTAAAGTCTGCAGCTCTGGGCAGACACCTCCTTCCAGAAGCTCGCAAAGGATTGTGGGTAATAGAGGAGGAGGGAGAGAGAGAGAGAGAGCAAGAGGGAATGTAGGTCAGGTCTGTCACACACGGACAATTCTTACATGAAGTGATGGTGTGCTTCTCCACGCGCTCGCCTGAGGAGAAAACTCCCAGCCCTCCATTAGGACCTTCAATAAGTGTACATCCAGGGTCCTGTACACCATTAGCTGGGGAGCTGTGGCATTGCCTTTAGGGGCGAGGGGGGTGGAACACTTTGCACAGCCACTTGCTAACTTAGCCTGCAACAGCCACAGCACTGACATTTAGAGAGCATCCATAGAAAAGCCAGGCTTTGGTCTGGTCACACACACAGGAGTGATGGAGTTGATCTTAATAGCCGAATTCATACATACCTAAAGTCTTAAGAAGTATACGAAGGTTTGCCTTAATTATACAATTAGAGCGGTCTTTTTCTGCTCTTTTTGTTTTTATTTTGTTTTTTCTTAAGTAGCTTATTCACCAAGATGCTGTCTGGGTTTATTTTGCAGTTTTAGTTGAATAACGGAGTTGAATGTATATGATTGAATGTATCTCCGGTCGGTGGTGTAATATTTGGAACATTAATGAAGTGTCTGTGTTGTGTTTATCAAACTGCGTGATTTTAGTCCGTTGGGACGTAAACATCATCTCTGCTTCTTACTCAGGTCTATATGTTCTGTTTTAATTAAGGTTGGGATTGATTCTGGCTGGCTCAAAGGATACACTAATCCCCATTCAACTGAAGTAGCCTGCCCTGCAGTCATGCACCACGCATTCAAATGTGTGTCGCTATTGACCAGACATGGTTTGATGTCACGGCCTATTTAAAAGGCCACGTCTGATGTTACATAAAAATATTCACGCATGTTTCGCGGAATGTATTAAATCATTAATATACATAAACACCCTATTCATGATATAAGGATGAGATGGCGTGTATTTTGAGTTTACTGTTTTTTTTAGCATGGAGGTTATTTGGCGTTAATGTGAGCTAATACATTGAGTTACATAACTGAAATCCTATCTTCAGTTTTGACTTGGGACGGCTACAAAGCTCACGATTGTTGAACGAGCTTCATGAAAGCTCATGAAGCTCGTGCTACGAATTGTCTCAAACTGCCACGAATCGCAGCGTCTCATTTTTAACCTAATAAAACATTACGCTCAAAACTGCTAATTGCCAAGATCTCCGGTATAAAAGGAGAAAAAAAAAGTTACACGCAAGTGTTACACGCGTGTGACTGTTAAATTCATTATGAAGTGACGTGATCTAATTTCATTCCTGGCCTCTTGACGATTAATTGTCATGTTGCTCTTTTTCACACCCATTTTTAGTTCCTGATTCACTTTTCAGAGTCTTTAGAGGCGGCGAGCGTCCTCTGCTTGAGTATTCCATGAATATTTTAAGGCGATTCATATGTGCGCGTTCACCGCAGACGACGAAGAAAGAAAGGCTTTTGTTAAGACACTGTACGACCTCCAATGATTTTGCAGCTTCCCCTTTTCTAACAGTTTTAATCTCTTTTAAGTGGAACGGCGGCCCACCTCTCCAGCGTGATTATTGCTTAAATATTTAAACGGCGAAAGAATTACGCCGGAACATCAGAGGCACCTGTAACACATTTCCTGACCTGCTCTCTTTAATATGAAAGCTCAAAGATTCTAGATGTATTTTGAGGTAAAAAAAAAGTCTAATTTCTCTCCCTCGCTCTTTTTATTATATATACAAATCCAACCTCTCTCTCCAACTCTCCAATTCATGGGTCCCTATTTAAGTTATTTGCGGGAAGTGTAGGCAGGGTTATATCGCTATACACTGTATTAATATGAAACTCAGTCCCGCTTGGTCTGTCTGATGCTGTGTTATGTACAAAGGCAGCAGGCTGGTGAAGCACTGCCACAGTTCTGCGGATGATGGTGGTGCATTTCATGGTCAGTGAGCTAAAGCAGAATCCTTCATGATATGATGGAGAAGATTTGCCCAGTCATGTACAGAACAAGTGTTACGAGCCAGACTATTTTTCACTCTGTGTTTTCTCTCATTTTAGTAAGGATTATAATTTGGTCAGTTTAGTTTTCATGACAATTTTTCCACCCGCTTTTGAAGTGTTGAAGTATCGAGAAGGTATCGCATTGTTTTATTTAAAGAGACATTAATGACACGGTGTTATTTCTGTTTTTCAGTGTTGTGTTTGACGTTTGCAACACTGAACACAACTCAACTGAACACAAACAGCATTTTTAAATAACTGATTAGTAGTCTGTCATTAAACAATCAAAATCCAAATGTTATTTTTCCGTTTTTGCTGTTTCACTGTTGTTTGTCCTCCCCATTGAATTTTTCGAATGTGTTTACTGATAAACGTCACATTTCTCTCTGCAACACTTGAACTGAAGTGGAACTGGCCAGTGAATGCATATGTTAGCCGAGAATTCATCTTAGACCGAGAGGACAAGAAGTGTGAGGAAGTGTGTATATTTTCTAAAATTAAACATTTTTAAAATTAAACAAATTAAAAGTGTCACTTTTAGGCATTCCTTCCTGTTTTCACCCTCATGTTGTTTCAAACTCCATGTTTTATTTTTCACACATTGTATAATTGGAAAAATATTTTAAACAACTTGCCCATTAAAGGGCCTGTTTTCTACAACTATCATCATATAACAAATGACTTTAGAGGACTTAAAATACATTGAGTAAATGAATTATATGGACTACTTTTATGATTATTGTATAATGTTTCTTTGTCGTTTTGGAGCTTGGCAGCCTGGATTTTCATTCACTTAGATTTTATAGAAAAGAATGGCCAATTTATTCTTTAACATTTGTCCTTGTGCCGTCTTTGGTTTTGACTGGCAATGACATGAGAGTGACCTGATGTCTGATTTTTACTTTTGGGTGAAATATTCCGTTAATGGTCTATACATAAATCCCACAAGTCGAATATAAATGTGACCTCAACAGAAACAATGCCCTAAATAGGTTAAAGCACATTGAATTCATCGCATGTACCATATAGCAAATGCCTCGTCCGTGTTGTCTCCAGAACTGGGTCACTTCAGACTCTCAGTGTCTCACAAAGCCCTTCGGATGTTTCCTCAGAGCTAGACATGCTCTTTTACAGACCAGACATTTTAGCAAAGGAAAAAAACATGCTGTTTGTTCTCCTGCCCCCCTCCTTTTACTGCCCCGTGTTTGTGAGCACCATGCAGCTCGGTAACTTGTTAACTTTGTTTGCATGTAAATAAATGCATTTTTTCCTCCTCCAACAATGAAGTCACAAACTGCCTCCAAACATCGCCGGTTGAAAAAGCCCCTCGGTTAATGATGAGCTTTTCTTTGCGTTATTGTTAGCCGGGCCACTCGAGTTTAGAGGGATCCGCGAGGTTGCGCCGTTCGAATAGGGTCACGGCTTTATTAAACTTCAAACAGTCTGTTTGCTAAAATTTGTCATCCCACAGTAGAAACAGCTTGAACGAGGCAAAACTTTGCTTTTCATCAGTGTCCTGAGGCCTGGACCGAGGCTAGTCCTGCCAGTGGACGGGAACCGAACCGAACCGTAATCCACTGTGACATCAATTAGGGATAATCTCATCACTTTTGGAGAGTGGGGTTGTCAAAGCTCTAATTAAGTCCTCAGTTCCCCCTATATGTGCGGACAGGTTCAACAACACATTATAGTGCAATGATAGACATCCCCCTTCTATTTTTGAGAGGGTTTAACTTTTACCCTAGCGTGCGCTCGTCGGCTTGGACAGTTAGTTTAGTTTAATGGGTGTGTTTCGTCTGTATGACGAGGATAATGATAGACCAATCGCGGTTATTTATGGTAATTTGCATGGTGATTTATATTTAATTTACTGTTTTAAGGGAAAGCATAAGAAATTGCATCACTGTCGTGTTCTGTTTTATACACTGGGCATAAACTCCCTCTCTAAACTGTTTCTGAGCTCAGATCTTTAAAATGGCTTTTTTTGGTTGTGGACAAGACAGTGTATTATTTGCATATTAACTCCATATTAACTGCCAACTATTAGATGGACCAGCAGGTGTTACCTTTTAGGAAATCATGAGCTTGGAGGTTTGAGAACATTTATTATATATACGAAAAGTCTCAAAGTATCATCTTTAATTTATAATCTTCTTAAGTTAAATTCTGTGTATAATAATAATAATAATAATAATAATGCATTTGGGCTGCGATCTAATGAACCTTAAGACAAATTTAAACCCATATATGAGTAAAGATTTATTTTTTTACAGACTTTTTACAGAGTTCCATGTTCATATGCATGTGATGACAAATTGGAGTGAAGCAAAACTGAATATTTTTAAAGATCATCAGACACCTTTCAGGATCACAAGATGTCTTAAAGGTGAAATGTGTCTTTTCTGCAACAGTAGAACAAAAATAATTGTTTCCAAACACATTTCCACTGTCCCAAACTGCTCCGCCCCTCTTATGACATACTGTAGTTTAGTCAAACAATCATGCCCCCAAAGCCACGCCATTGGTTTAGCCAATGGCTAAATGGCTTTTAGTTAAATCTCTCAAGCAAACAAATTAAATGTTTAAATCAATTGGCTTCCTTATGACTGTCTGCATATTCGATTAGAAAAAGAGGAAGTATATTAACAACAACAAAAATCACACCTTTTCCTTTAATGTGCTATTTTTTCAGTTCTCGTTTTGTTTTGTCATGATGGATGAGCTGTACTGAGACCGTGCACAGGGAGCCGACAGTGTGTGTTGTGCTTGTCTGTTTTGTTTATGACTGAGAGCCAGAGGTTTACAGCCCATCCCATCATCCCATCCATTCAGCTGGCAATAATACTAACAGCCCTCATGCAATGCTAGATCTTCTGGCTTCTGTCTGAGAGACACAGAAAAAGGAAGAACACGAAGGATACAGTATTATTATGGCAAAATATAACCTCACAAAACGTAGAAAACATTTTAGAGCGGTTGGGTTTTCCTTTTAATATTTATGTTTTCTCTGGCCTTAACATGTAGACCTGGCCTCTGTTTTCCGTTACCTGTGTGGATTGTCGGATTTGAATCATGACTGTTTTCTGTTAAAAGCTATTTACACATTTGTTGTGAAAGCAGTTGCCAAGGGGAGTCACAATGCCACAGTGTCCCCAATGTGCTCGTAGGCTCACGGAGCGATGGCACTGGTGCACCACGAGGCCGTGGGGCCCTCAGGTGCACCCACCCCGTTGTCACAAGCCCGGACATGTCAGGACCTGGTTTTAAAAATAACTCCTGCTTGTTAGTCAAACAAACTCACCCCACCCCTGACACAGAATGCGCACGCTTTCCTCCCCTGCCGATAATTATGTCAACCTGTTCGACGCACATGTTCATGTGTATGTTTTTAAATGTTAGCATGTCATACAAGTTGGCAGACAGACGCTTCGTGTGTTTAGCATTGTGGACGTTGCTCTGCGCGTAAGGCGCGGAAATAATATGTCTCAAAGGAGGTGGGCTAGCTGGTAAATGGCTGAATATGAAATGCATCGAGGAACAGTTTGGCCACGCGCAGCTTGCGTGGAGATGCATCTTCTATGTTTGCCAATCTCTTAATTGTTATTGGCCTGATAGCTCCACTGAGGGAAAGAGGCTAATTTGGAATGAGAGGCAGTGGGTGGCAATTGWAGAGACTGTAGCTGTAGATGTGTCATTTTGAAGTGTCCTCCACACCTGAGCTGGCTGCAAGCTCCCTTTCAGAAAGCTGCTCTTTGATCAGTCCATTCGATCAGTCGTCTCTTTACCATGACGTCTAGGTCTAAAACCCATCAGGTGGTATCGATTTCCAGCGGAACGGGAATGTCTGCATGTTTTGGGTCGCGGCTGGGATAATGAGCTCGGCCTTTTATTCCCATTGCCCGTCGCTCCTGGTGATGGAATTAGCTTGAAGCAAGCAGAGCGGAAATCACTCCGAGCTTTATGAATGACATCCCAGAGGTGGGAACGGATTAGTCTTCACTCTCTCTCTCTCACTGTGTCTGTGTGTCTGTCTCTCTTCTCTTTGCAGCACCAGGTGGGGTTTTTTCAGCTACAAAGGTGTTTCCTTTAATCCCATTACACTAGTGCTAAACCTCACCAACATCAACATTTCTCCCCCACCACCGCCCCTCGTATCTCTTCGTGGGTCCCACCCTCAGCCACCCCTGCTCGCTTTCCATCCACTCCGTTTCCGAATGACTGAAGGTGGCCTCACCTGAAGGGAGAGAGAGATCTGCAGGGCAGCTGCTGTTTTAGCAGTCGTCTTTACCGTCGCTGACTCCCAGCGAAGGCCAATCCTGATCCAATTTTGCCATGCTGGTGGCCCCTTATTCCCTTGTCCAATAATGTGTCTGCTGGAAAAAGTCCCACAGCTCCAAATCAAGTCTAATCCTAGCTGGAGACCTCATGTCAATCTTGTCCTCCAAAAGGAAAAAAAAACATACATCTGGTCCCGCCCCAGCTTTCTCTCTTTCTCTCCTTTTCTTTGGGCTCTGGGGATGGCTTTTAAGTCCCCCATCTTCTGCAAAGAATAGAGCAGGGATCACACAACATGACCTACCAGAACCTTGATATCACAATATTGCCACCCTTGGGCATTGGGACATAGGTGCAGATTAAGACTTTGCATAATAAGATTACACGCTGACTGAATGATATCAAGGGACGATCCATATGTGGCAAGCTGGCTCTCTGTCGCCGGCTCAGTGGCGGGTGGTACAGCTTGTGGAGAGGGGTGCCTGGGAGAGCTGCTGGGAATCAAATGGGATTCGGATTGTAAATGAGTTGGCCATTTGCAGTCATAGCTATCAGTGACTGGATCTGTCATAGTCCCATATTGAAATGTGAGAGGTCAGATCAGCTATTCTGTGTATGATTACTGCAGTGACCTGTGATGATGTCTGAGTCTGCCGGGACCTTCTACACCGATTTGTATCTGATGATCGCAGATGTTTGATGAGGAACACTTGCTTGGGGCTATTTTGCGTATTTCAGGGTGTTTCAGGGTGTGAAATGTTTCCTCATGATCCTTCAGTCTGAAAATGTGGTTGAAGTTAGTTTTGCAGACAGAAATATAATCGTGCCAACATATTCTCTTTCATTACAAAACGTTTATTTAAAAAAGGTTCTGAAAGGGATGACTTGGACGGACTAATAAAGAAAAGCAGACAACGAGAGCCCAGCATAACCGGGAACTCCTTCAATACTGTTTAAAAAGCATCTCGGGGTCATGAAGCTGCTAGATAAACATCAAGGGTTTATTTTTGCAAATTCTGGGCAAGGTTTGGTTACAACCAAAATTTTATTTTGATATTTTTTTTGTCACAACAGAATTTTCACATTTCCATTTGTGTTATCGCATAGTTTCGATGAGTTTAATATTATTCCTAAATGCATGGGGGAAAACAAGGAGAGGAAATGCAGACCAGCAATGTAAAACATGTTCTCATATCTCATTTCTCAGCTTCTCACAGATTTCTTTCCTGAGGAAATGCAAAAAGGCAACGGAAGTGTTGAGAAGGCTGGTAGAAGTTTCCTTTGTGCAGAAAATACCTTGGATACCACAGTCTGATAGTGACAGCCCCTGCTGAGAGACCCCTCCATCCCAGTAGCTGCCTTTCTCTCAGGAATCTTGCCATTCAGAGCTACCCATTCCCGCACCTTCAAAGCAACATTCTGAGAAAATCCCTCACATAATCAGATAGCTCTCCTTATGAGCTGATGGAAGGTACTGCCAGGGTGAGCGCTACTTCCTGCCCCACTGTGTGCTGTGGGAAATGGGCATGTCTGTTGGTTGGACAGGATCAATAAGCACGCGGGCTACAGCATCGACCCGCTGCCCTCTGGAATAACTGTGTGAGTTCTCGTCTGTTGCTCTGGGCAGTCAGGCACTGTGGGGAACTTAGGAAACTGGAAATGCCTCGAACCAGGGGGTCCCAGATAGAAAAACATACCCAGTGGGATTAAACAGTGTCTTGCACACAGTGCATTTTGCGAATGAAGACCTGAGCGTTGTGTCAAAGTGCTGAACAAAAAAAGAAAGTTGTGGAAGGATAACAGGTCTAACGTTGTGTTTTTGTGACTCATATGCTAATAGCATAACAGCAGATGACATGTTAGTTTTTGCGGTATTGCAGTTGCTTTGCGTTTATTATTTATTTCCCAAGACAATCTCCGTAGAGAGACCTATTCATCAGTCGGCTTAATGAAAACATTTGTTATCAGGGTTAATTACAGCACCCCCAGTCATGATTGTAGCTACAATCACAGCATGCTTGACACCTGTCTGTCCGGTATCGAAACCGCCTACTGCTTATGCAAATACGGCAAGATAGGCCTTTAGATCAATCTCCAAGGCCCCACCAATCAGATCAGACTTCCCTGGAGGTTTGTGTCACTGATAGCGATCGCTGCCGTACAGCCGTACAGCCGTACAACATTACAAACTCAAATTAGCAAAGCGTGGCGGAGAGAAAGAGGATTAGAGAGATCCGCAGTCCCACCGGCTCGACTTACAAATTAGATATGATAATCAAACAACACGATCACAATTGGATTTGAAGACAGGGGTTTAGCGAAAATTTAGCTTGTTACCCATGGTTGCGTGCTTTAATTTGGATTTTTTTGTTTGGCTGATGGTGGTGATTATGGCTTCTTTGTTTGGCTGCGTTCATGTACATTGCTACATTTACGTTAAAAGCGCTTACGAAGTGTTGCCGCTGTTTGACTGTATTTACATATTAAAAAATGTGAATTCTGTTGGATTGCTCTTTGGGTTGTCTTTACCAGGGAAATTTCACATTTGGCCAACATGTTGACAAAATGGCCGAACTTTTTGCAGTGAGACCTCATTTACTGTGCATCTCGTTAAAAATATTAGGCATTTACCACCATCTGTAACTACCATCAATACAAATAGTTGCAGAGGAATAAATGAAAATTTGATTTATGTAGTGTAAGTTAATACATAATTAGGCATTTGTTCTTTCTTTGGCTTTTATCATTTGCTACAAAGGTCTGTTAAACAACCTCATTGTACGGCTTTTGGAGCTTTCCTGTTGCATATAAACAGCTGGCATTCAAATTAGATTCCCCATCTAATTTCCTCTGAGGTAACTCTCGTGCCTGTCCCACCTGTCAACAGGTGAGAACCAGTGCTGAGGCTCAATGCTCTGGTGGCTACCTGCACAAACAGCCTAATTCAATAAGGTGATGTCAGTGTCAGCCAATGCTTATCTGTTGAATTCACACAAGATTTCTGGGAGTTTGAACAGTGCTGGGCTGAGCCAGCTGGAAAGCTGACACCTGCGTTTCCAATCCCTTAAGACAACAGTGAGGTGCCTCACCTGCTGTGTTCGTGACCTGACGAAAATTTAATCTCATCATACTAAAGCAAGGTAATAACCTAAATAATTTATCTGTATTTTTTTCCAACATAGGCTTCGTCTTATAGCAGCAGTCCTGTTCATAGTTCGCTAATGTCAATCTGTTTCGCAGCCTCGACTTTTCTTGAGCTGATTCTTTAACCGCAATCCTGATGCTGTAAAACCAACAGATTGCAGCGTTGGTGACTTGAAACTTCTTTGCTCTTTATTGTCAAGCCACTCAGCAGTTTATTCTCACTTAAGGGCAATGAGAGAGAGAAAGAGAGAGTCGAACGAAAGTCTCTCGTCAAAAGAAAAGTCCCGAAACACAATTGTTTTGATGACTGATCTGCAGCTCAGACCGTCACCATTACCCCCCCACGAGAGGGGCACCCGCCCCCTAAAACAATCCACTCTGGGCTAATGGCTCCTACGCATTTCATTTGTATGGCACTATAGAAAGTCTGCTACAATGGGCTCCTTCTTGAGAGGGCCCATCTGGGTGCCTCTTGGATCTTTTGAACAGCATGGAGGGTCGCTGACCTAGAAAGCCATCAATAAAAGACAATCCGCGGAAGGACAAATTGAAGAGCGGTGGAATCTCTCGTTGGGTTTATGGGTGAGGCAGATGATATTCGGCCACTGTACCGCGTTTGTTACTCAAATATCACGCTGGGATTGAAAAGCTTTAACTTTGCCGTCGTTTTACGGTTGTCAGCGGGTCAAGCCGTTTCAGAGGTGAATTATACGGCGGTTCCGCTTGCAGGAGATGTGGAACAAGCTGTTGCATCAAGCATACAGATGTCATACAGATGTCCCTAAATTCCATCTTTAGAGACCCCAAAAAATAAACATTCTGTCAGCATTTACTTACGCGTTCCAAAGGCGTATGACTTCCTTTTGTAGAACAGCAAAATGTTAAGCAGACTGAAAAGGACCTTTTAAAATTGCGGTCACTGTTCATTTCCATTGTACGTACAAGCGTGTTTTGGACATTCTGGTACAAGTCATTTTTTCATTCCATAGAAACAAATCATGCACGTTTCCACAGATATGACTAAGTAAATGTTGACATAATTTACGTTTTGGGGTGAACCATTCTTTCAGTCCCTTAAAAGCCCACATTTATAGTTGCTTATAGCATACAGTATAGAGGCCTACCTGCAGACTGCTGTTGATTATTGTTAGTTTTTGATGAACTCATCAGCCTGGACCTCAGTGCTGACCTTAAGAAACACTGTGGAACATCATATCACCAGAGAATCTCTAAATAACAGGTTTTAACCACCATCTGTAAATGACCAAATGAATGTGATGAAATGGCACATGTGAGCCAATTGACAGTCTTTCACTCAAATGTACAATATACATTGTAATTTAAGCTACTGGCCCGTAGGAGGGGAGCTAATTGTTCCCCTTTTTTTTGGTCAATAATCAGAAAAGGTCAGTAGTGGAGCTGTCACAGCCTTTCACAATACCAGCCCGGCAACAGATGTTAATTCGAACCATTACTGTCCTATCGCTCGGCGAGATGAGTTCATGACAAACAGCAGAGCCTTCTCCCATGCCGAGAGAGAGACAATCCAACAGACTATAATTACCTTCAGTGCCATGAGACTGATGGAGACAAGCCCTGCAGAAAAGGACCCATCACCTACCTTAGATATAATATTTTACTACCTAGTAATTTATCCATCATTCCTGAAAGCACTTGGGTCCTATTGTTGTCAGAGCAGGGGAATGAAGCCACTGGCAAGGACTTCAATCTCTGAAATTACACCGTTTTGGAGACAAAGGAGAGATGGGGAGAGAAACATGGAAGCCATGCTTTTGGGTGGCGCTTTTATCATTGAGTGGCAGATAGTTGAACAATCAGCAAGTCTGGGGGCAAAGTGATGTTGAAGCAGACAGTGCCTTTTGTTTTTGGGCTGAATTGAAATGGGTTTTGGGCTGGAAATGAAAGGAGACGTTCATAGCATATCAAAATATAATTTTATTGTAACCGATTCTGTTATTTGAATGGCTCGCTTTAAAAAAGTTCTTGTGGGCCCGATTGTATTTCAGGATGTGGAGGCATAATAGCTGTATATCTAGTCTGTCAGGTTGGTTGATTCGTTTTAGAGTAATCAGCGCGTACAGCACAAAGTATGTCATAGCATCATTTTGCTTTCATTGCTTAGCAACGTTTGTGGAACCAAGATTATGCATCTTATAAACATTGAAAGGTAGCTTGCTTGTTTTCCTTGTAAACCTAAATCTAGTTCTTGTTGATTAAAACACCTTTGGAAACACTGGATCAGTCAGGAACCCAATGCAAACTGTTGTCAATCTATCTGTCAGTCCTTCTCCTGAATCTAAAGTCTAGGCTTTCTTTGGTTCCCGAGAACTTGCAGAGCCATGCCGAGTCAGTTTTGTGAGATGCCACCAACCAGTAAGTTCCACTAAAAAGGGAAGTGCATCTTCTGCTTGTCATTAGAACTTTAAAACACAAGAACTGATGTTGCTGGTTTTAATGACCTCCTTGAGCATTCACCCCAGCCAGGGGGTCATACAAACCCATGACTCTCCAGGAAAAGCCTTCCATTAATGGGAAGAGGAACAGAAGCACCAGGGCTGCTTCAGTTCAGCGGACAGATGGGAGGCCATTGTAAATATTTTGATTGATGGAGGGTGGGGTCAAGGCGTAAACCTTTGTTTTCCATATAAATGGGGAGGGCGGGAATCCAGTGCAGGATGTTGGCTTGTTTTTGATAGGCCTCCCATTCCTTTGCACTGCTGTAATGCAGATCATGGAGAGACGCTGGGAGAATGGTAGGTCAGGGAAGGTTTCCATGGATTCTGTTGAGAATGTTGAGACATATTTTGGAGACCTTACCTTGTGTTGTCGTTCTGCTTGAAGTTCTTGTTCTGCTAGTCTAGAAAACTATGAAATAAACTTTCCACATAAGCTACCACAGTATTGTTAAGCAAATGTTTGAGGTCAGCAGTTATCTCTACTACAATATTTTGTCTTGATCATATTCCATTGAATCCCATTAATGGATTAGGTTTTGACAAAGACCTGGTCATGCAGAAACTGCAGTGTGGCATTGTGGGTAATGGTAGCTTAAATCCTTTACATTTGTTTGTCTTTCTGTATGTGTGCATACATTTACATGTTAAGACTTTCTTTGCCATAGCCGACAAATTTTACCCAAGGGATCCCCATTTTTCTTTTGTTAAATTAGACCTGACCAACAACACTTTTGCCTCTGTGTGGTACCCCCAAGAGGCGTCAACATGCAGCTGAAGGCCAGTGAAAGGGTCCAAAGCAACAGGTGAATTCAGCCCCCTGCAAGCACTCTCACACCTTCCCTACCCAACACAACACGCCTAACCAGCAAACTGTAACAGTGACCAGCCCAGGGATCCAAATCAGCCCTTTCCCACACATTACCTTAATGATGTCACAAAGGAATGCCCCATGGTCGTAGCCTCTGATTGGCCCCCAGCTCCTAACAGGTCTAATCAAGAAGGGTTGGTGTCAGAAAGAGGGCTTTGCTAATTTAAGGTGTTATCTGCGAGACAATGGCCTGTTTTGTTATTGCATTAGAAAGGTGATTGTCCCAGGGGCTCTGACACGTCTTCTCGCACACATATACCCAGTTGAGGGACCGAGAGATTGGAAAGGGCTAAATGTTACAATGTGAAGATGATATTTAGAATTTCAAGGAATGATCTGCATGTTTCGTTGTGATTTTTATTTGTAAAATACAGGGATGTCTAATTTAAACAATTTAAAATAGGATAATTTTGCCTCTAAGATTTGATTGGAGACATATTTAAGGTTGATAGACGCTTATTTTAAAACTGATAGTTCTGGTCCTGATTAATGCTTCATGACTGGTCAATACAGCATTCCAGCAGTGCTAAAATACACAATATCATAGAAAACATGTTCTGCTATTATCTTATTATTTGTTTTCTAGCAGATGGATTGTATTTAGTGAATTTAATAATTTGTCAGTAAAGATATGTGTCCCTAATCTTTTTATGAATAAAATGCTAATTTTATCTTTTATTTAATGTGTTATATTATAGTGTATATATTATAGTTATTATAGTGTTATCTATTTTGCTATTATATATTGTGAATATAATCATAACTCACATTTTTAGGCCATTGTTACATTCACAAGACTTTACACAAGACCTTATTTTCTAATTACAAATACAGTTTGTGATCCCAATGTATGAGCGGTGTTTTTTTGTATTTTTATTTCACATTGCACATGCTAGGAGCGCCGAATCTTAGCACTGTCCCTTGCATGTACACTTGATAATTTACAGTAAATCTGTTTGTTGTCATGAGCACCGAGCGCATGCCATTGCAGATCAGCGCGGCCGATACCGGATGATTGATACGAAATGATGTCTGACGGCGCAGGAGTTGTTAGCACGTTCAATTCGCATTAAGATAAATTGACCGCAGAGGGAAGCGTGAAACACACACACACATGCACACAAACAGCCCCTCATAAACATGATTGAAAGCCCCACACATGCATCCATCCACGTGCTTGCCTGAATTGCACATAATGACTGCAGGACACACACACACACACACACACACACAAACAACTACGTAGTCAATTGACTGTGAGAACGACGCTGAAAGAATCTTTTCCACTGTGGGTCTGTCAACGAGGCCTCAATTTTGAGCAGGGTCCATGTGAATATGTAGCATATTTGTCACATGAGTTTAATAGAGAGAATCGCGATATTTAGTTTGGGTAATGAGGTGGTGGCTTGTTGTGGGTCGACTCTGACCTCTGTCAAACACAGGGCCATGAGCACATGAGGCAGTCCATTCCCTGACTATTCTGAGAGCAAAACACAAGCGCCTCGCTCGATAAAATAAATTACACTGCCTGAAATCCTACGCTCTTTGTTTACTGCTTAGGGTGTTGGGGAATGTTGCTTTGTAGTTACATTTATTGTTGCAATATAGCGCTAATCATCACAGACAATATGTAATTATGCTACACTATTATCTTTTGTGTTACGTAACATATTTTACTCTTTTGTTACCTTCTCATCGTCAGCTGACCGAAACTCTGACATCACCAAGTTGGAAGCGCTCTGATTGGTTTTCAGGCATCTTCTACATTGAAAATGCTAATTTGCATGCAGTGAGGTAGCGATAGGGTTTACCATGTAACGGTGTAGACTGATCATTATGACAACGGCACAGTTTAAGACAGCCGTACCTTTAAGCTACTGGGCAAAAGTCTGTTATTTTGTCTGCTGCAAATAACAAGTGCTCCCACTGGAGCACTGATTTGTTTTCATTTGTTAGCACTTAAAAAAGTGCATCTCTGGGTATCTCTGGGAAAATGTTTGTCGCGCTTTGTACGACACTCGCCCACACTTTTTACATTTTCCACTGTTCCTCTCAACATGGGGGAGCAAAAAGTTATCAGTTGTATTTGCCAGTAAATACTGCAAATGAAATATAAAGCGCCTTGTATCCAACACCGTCAGCGTTACTCTTGGGCGGCCAAAAATTGGTTTTAGGCACAGCTTCACTGCATGCCCCTGCCCTCATTTTTGTTTGTTTGGTTACTTGTGGCATTTAGCATTCTTAAAAAAATAAAGCAGGCTATTGTGAATTGAGCTAATAAAACTGTTTATCCATGTGCTAAGAAGTGTGCATGGAGAGCACTTAAGATTTGTCCCAAACCACTGCACCCTTTGTGGCCGTTGAAGTGGGTGTGATCCTCAGCCAACAAAGCTTGTTTGACTTGTAGAGTTTATTTTTCCGCACCGTTCTGTTAACTCGGTTGTCATTACAACCTGTTAAAGGGACAAAGCCTTTTTTTTCTCGTAATTACAGCGATCAATTATTCGAATTGGCTTTTTTCAGCCCTTTAATTTCGTTCTGTAACACCACATCAGACTGTAAGAATAAAAAATGACTGAATGATTTTTATGCCCAATTTTCCCTACCTATGTAACAAAGCGATTATTTTCTCTCCCCCCGGTTGCAAAATTAGAAGGTACAGTGCCTATTCAATGGTCCGTTTGTCTACTGGCAGCAATATATAAACTGTCACAGCATGAAATCAGTTTTCTGCCCTGGTTCATTTCAAATCGGAGGTTTCGAGCACATTAGTATCGCAATTAGAGACCCTCGGCTATGGTAGGCTAGTCGCGGAAAGAGCGGGGCCCGTTCTTTCCTCTATGGGACGCTGGCTTTAAGAAGGTGACTAATCGCCACAGATAATAAATTGATCAACTCTTAAACTTCAGAGAGAGTTGAATGGGGCTCACCCCGTCCATTGAGCGTGGCCGGATTACTCACGCTTAGTTGGCTCTAGGTAGGCTTTGGCAAGCCACCCCACCAGGCCTTGGAATGGGGCTGCATTGAGGCCCATTCACAAGCCCCTGACACAGAGCATGCTTTTATACAGCCCTGCTTTATTATGAGAAGATCCCCAGCCGCCCACCCCGGGCTTGTTCTGCCCGTAGTCTTTCTTGCGCATTGAGAAAAGGTTATCCCCTACTTTAATCCATATTGCAATGTGGATTAGAGAGTGTGCGCGGAGGGGGGACGCAGTGTTTCAACTTCGGGCAGGATTCCCTCATTGACCCCCCCCCACTCCTCAAGACACATACTCTCTCTTTCACCTTGTTTCTCTCTCTCTCTCTTTTACAAAGTCCCTATAGGCTCTGGTAAAGGATTTGCATCTTGAATGGGTAACCTGCCGTTCTCGTCAATGAAGACATCAGATCAAAGTTCAACCAGTCAAAGCCCTGCTAAAACGTTAAGGAGGCCGGCACGTACACAAAGGCGAGGGATGAACGGCAACTGCTGCATCGATCGAAAGAGAGAAAGAGAGAGAAAGAGAGAGAAAGTAAAAAAAGCACACTGGAATCCGTGATCCAGATTAAAAGTGAATTATGGCGTTCACAATGTGGCCGGTTTAATTTGAAATCGGTAAAGAATTTTGTTCGATATTTCAAATTGTAATGGTTCTTCTAAACTTTCTTAGGATTAAAACGTACAGAAGTATTCAGTGTGCCACAGTTAGCTTCAGTAATATCAACCTGTATGTACCAGCATCTCACCATCTTCATGCTATTTTTATTGCGACACTTTTTAAGCAACGTCGCATTTTCTTGCTTTCCTTTGAACATAAAAAATGTTTATTTGGTAAATTTTAAGAGACCTGTCAAGAAAATAAAGACCATTTCTGGACAAATAATTTCATTTTCCCCCAAATTTGCGTTACTATAATGCAAAATAATCAGAAAAAATAACTTTTCTGTTTATTTTCTTGATTTATATTATGAATCTTAAAATGGGCTTTATTTTCTTTCACTGTTTTTTTGTTGTGTCATTTGTTTTCATGCGATTCATAATAAAATTATGAATTATTTCATTAATAATTTATAATTATATGAAATATTTCAGTGTATTGTTTCATAAAAAGGGATCGTTAGTTTTCTTTAATTATGTGAAATAAAATGTTCTCTTCATGTAGAGCTAAACTTCTGTAAAACACACCGCCAAACGTAATCGCAAAGCTAAAGACAATAAAACGGTTAATTATTGCCCTTTCCTGGCATCCGGTCGCGCTTAATTTCTCTCATCCAATGCCTTATTTGTGACAGTCAGACCCTTAAGTTCAGGTGGTCTTTATCATCGCGACACAATGACAGCTCATTGGCTAGAAATTAATCCTTTTGCCGTTGTCTCTTAAATGAGCCAAATGCCCCATGTTGGTTTGCTGACTATTAAATTGGGTTACTTTATGATATGGTATAATTGGTATCAATTTCTCACCAGGTGACGTGGACCCTGTTGTTTAAATGGTGCTGCTTTTCCCACAGTGAAGGCAGCGCCTTGCTGGGCGCGAACTGTACCGAGACGTTTCTCTGGGTAGCTATAATCTTAATTAGCTAAGCCACTTCACATAGATATGCGCGTTGCCTTCGTCATTATCTATATGAAATACACTCAGCAGGAAGGCCATGATACAATATATTACACACAAAAGCAACTGTGTGAAATGTGTGCTTTCTCCTCTCTAAAATCGTGGCATATTATAAAAGGACCAGAGCACTTTTCTCCTCATTTAATTCAGCCCCGGCGAGCGGTGTTTAGCGCAGCGGGCTCAGGGGGCGCCATTGTTTATTTGTCAAAAGTTAAAAATGCCTCTCCTTGACAGCTTTTCGAAAGCTAGTTTGGAGAGGTGCCCCCAATGCTAAATTGTGAAGTTGTATTTGTGTCCAAAACGAAATTCGTCGTAAAGAGTGACGTAATTGATAGGTTCGCCAGAGACAGCGAGAAAGGCCCTTAAATTATCGCTTTGTGTTTCGGCCCTTTTGTGTGTAATGGGCCTGGTTAAAATCATTTAAAGGAATTGTCATAAAAGATGTTTGAGGACACGGTAACTCTGAGGGAAAAGCGCACAGTGAACTAGCGTGGTTTTGTAATGTGGAACGTTTGGGTCTCAGCAGCATAAGGGGAATACACAGCACGGGCTACCTGGTGAGAGAAACCATATAGTCCATATGTTCAGGGATGTACTGCCTGTTCAACAAATGTCATCTGCCAGAACACGTTCTGCTTAAGTTCCACAAAGTTCTTCCCATATGAGGTCTTTATTAAATAAACATGGTTGGAAAATGAAGGTTTGGAATAGAACCCTAAGGGTTTAGGCTTTATTTTTAAGAATGTATTGAGTCAAATCTTCTTTTAAATTCATAACGCTTCATTATTTGTGTAAAAAGCGGGATTGTTTTACTTGTGTTTTTGTTTATTGTCTGGTCCCAAAACATTTACTTGAAAACTTATTGACGATTGTTTAGCGCGTCTCGGGAACCGTCGGGTCGCACTTTCATTATTCTGAACCGGAGCCGAATGTGAGAAATGATTATACCGCCCAACCCAGTCATTATCTTATCAAACAATGGCAGGCCTGTTCAAATTAAACATTTTCCTTTGACAGGTGTGTACGGATGTGGATCTCCTAGCATGTGTCTCGTGCGTGTTTGTGTCTGGGGTTACGAGTGTGACAGACAGGGGTTTGTGTGATGGAGGGAGACCGTCTCTTGGGAGATGGTGTGTAAATAGGGCTGTTGTGTGTGGGGGTCCGTCTGTGACAGACAGTATAACAGAGATAGCTCATCTTCCAGGTGAAGGGATGTCTATGTGTGTGTAGTACGCTGCGTAGGAGTAGTGTGGCAGACAGAGGTGTGCAGCATGTGCGCTTGCGGTGTGTGGGAGTATATTGATAGACAGAGGTTTGAGGCGGCGGGGTCGGCCCAGCTCGCAGGTGAAGGTGATGCCCTGATTCAGCTGTGCACTGTTTGTTAGTAACGGAGGGAGGGAAAGACAGATAAACTAAGGGATAGACAAATAAAGATACATAAATGGACAGATAGACTGATAAACAGAGTGTAAGACAGACAAAGGGAACAGACAGTTAAACAGAAGGTTAAACCTGGGGATAAACATAGGGATGAAGAGGACAAGTTAAACTGACGGACAATCTGATAAATGGAGAGATATACAGTAAAACAGAGTAATAGACTGTTAAACGGAGAGACCGATAGGTAAATAGAGACACAGGCAGTTATATAGAGGAATAGACAGATGAAGGAAAGACAGACAAACAGAGGAATGGACAGGTAAATGGGGGGACAGACAGATTAACAGAAGAATAAACAGTTCATGGAGGGACAGATAACCAGAAGGATAGACAGTTAAATAGGGGGGCAGACAGATAAACAGAAGTATAGACAGTTAAATAGGGGGACAGACAGATCAACAGAAGGATAGACAGTTAAATGGAGGGACAGACAGGTTAACAGAAGGATAGACAGTTAAATAGGGGGACAGACAGATCAACAGAAGGATAGACAGTTAAATAGGGGGACAGACAGGTTAACAGAAGGATAGACAGTTAAATAGGGGGACAGACAGATCAACAGAAGGATAGACAGTTAAATGGAGGGACAGACAGGTTAACAGAAGGATAGACAGTTAAATGGAGGGACAGACAGGTTAACAGAAGGATA